>CM038144.1:137821486-138080264 GCA_021437245.1 Aegilops speltoides
TCATTAATGACATCTTGCACCCATACATTTTGGTACGGCTGAACACACCAGGGGCTTACGTTCCCCGTATTATGGTGTGATAAGTCCGAACACTTTCACAAGTGCGGCACCCCGAACTTATAGCATTATATGCATCGGCTCCGAATCATGTCTTGGGTCAATAGTTGGGTTTGCCCGGCTCCCATGTTTTGGTGCCTTACGTTCCGTTCTGTCGGCTAAGGTAGCACTGGAAGAACCACTGCGATTGTGCCCCGGTTGAGCTGGGCGAGCGCCTCATTGGAGAAAGCTAAAACTGACTGTCATGATAAGGCGAGAGACTGGTCACTGTTCGAGAGGTCTTTTCGAGTCCCTAAAGACTTATGCCGCTTTGAGCGAGGAACCGGCTGTGTCCGGCCCAGGCATGGATAACGCCCCGAACTCGGTCTTCCGAATACTAGGGGCTTCGCCGAAATTTAAAATTATAGAATTCTATGGCTAAGTGAGAGTGCTCAAGCATTATAAGTCTGGTTGCCTTGTTCGCTGTGTTGAGCGCCTCCCTAGATGGACCCAAAAATGGGAACAAGAGTGCTCAAGTTTATCCCAAACACCCCAGCACTCGTGGAATGGGGGATGAAGCCGACGACTTGCCATCTCTCAGATTTAATAAACGGCCGCACAGAAGGTAATATTTTAAATCAATAAGCGTTGCTTAGTGCATATGAACAAAGTTTTCAGCGCACAGGATAACACATTGCGAGTTTACTCAATATTTACATCTCTGGGGCACTCATCCGCAATCTTGCGGGCACCCTTCAGACAAGATATAGTACATCTCGGGCATACGATACTCCTTACCGGGCGGCGCTGGCTGCTGATAAGCCTCTCCGCATCCAGCCTGCCCAAGTGCACCTTTATGCTGGCAAGGCCCGAGGCACCTTCAATGCAAAGGAGCGCTTGATGACCTCCACCCACGGGCACGCATCCACCAGCCGCCACACGAGGTCAAGTAGCTCCTGGCATGGCCTCTCCGTGCCACACCGGACTATGAGGCCCTTCATGGCCTGCTCGGCTACCTTTGGAGCTCGACCAGCTGCTTCAGCTGGTCGCTAGGGGGCACCGGATGTCCGGCCTCAGAGTACTGAGACCAGAAGACCTTCTCCGTTGAGCTCCCCTCCTCGCCACGGTAGAATGCGGCGGCATCAGACACACTGCGAGGCAGATCTGCAAACGCCCCTGGAGAGCTCCGAATTCGGGTAAGTAACAGGTAATTTACATTAACATGCTTGCTTTGCATGAAAAATGCCTTACCCGCCGCTATTTTCTTCACATCCTCAATCTCCTGGAGGGCCTTATGGGCCTCGGCCTTAGCGGCTTTGGCACTTTCAAGAGCCAAGGCAAGCTCGGACTCTCGAGTCTTCGAGTCGCGCTCCAAACTCTCATGCTTTTCCATGAGAGCCTGGAGCTCTTGCCGCACCTCCGCCACCCGTGCCTCCTGCTTCTCTTGCTCCGCCTGCTCCACGGTCAAGATTATGCTCGGCACGTGGACACGGCCTCCTTCGTGGTTGCCACCTCGTTAAGTGGCCCTGCAGCACTCCACGTTATCCTTGTTATTTCTATTGCAACCAAAATCCTTTTCTGTAAGGTACAAATTTAAAAGTGGTGTTACTCACCTTCTTTGTCCTCGAGCTGCTTCTTGGCAAGGCCGAGCTCTTGTTCGGACCGCTCGAGGTCCTGCTTCAAAGCACCGACCTCCGCAGTCAGTGCAGCAGAGGTCAGCAGCACAGCCTGCAAACCCATTGAGGGAGTCCGGGACTAGGGGGTGTCCGGACAGCCGGACTATCAATATCCGCCGGACTCCAAGACTACGAAGTTACAAGATTGAAGACTCCGTCCCGTGTCTGGATGGGACTTTCCTTGGCGTGGAAGGCAAGCTTGGCAATACGGATATGTAGATCTCCTACCATTGTAACCGACTCTGTGTAACCTAGCCTCCTCCGGTGTCTATATAAACCGGAGGGCTTTAGTCCGTAGGACAACATACATTACAACAATCATACCATAGGCTAGCTTCTAGGGTTTAGCCTCCTTGATCTCGTGGTAGATCCACTCTTGTACTACCCATATCATCAATATTAATCAAGCGGGACGAGGGTTTTACCTCCATCGAGAGGGCCCAAACCAGGTAAAACATCGTGTCCTCGTCTCTTGTTACCATCCGCCTAGACGCACGATTCGGGACCCCCTACCGAGATCCGCCGGTTTTGACACCGACATTGGTGCTTTCATTGAGAGTTCCTCGTGTCGTCACCGATAGGCTTGATGGCATCTTCAACTAGCAACGCTGTCGTGGTGAGACTTTTCTCCCGGACAGATCTTCATATTCGGCGGCTTCGCCTGCGGGCCAATTCACTTGGCCATCTGGAGCAGATCGAAGCTACGCCCGCCGTCAGTCGATTTGAAGTTTAAACTTCACGGCCAATGTCCGCGGAGACTTGATCTTCGACGGACTCGAGCCACAGCCGAGCGAGCCGCACTGTGACGATGGGCATGATCTAGCTCTGCCGCCGAACAGTGCCTTGGTGGCCGCACACAGATCTGCTTAGACGCCGCCCTGGGGGCTTCAACATCCACGACGATGGAGCCGAACACCAATCTTATCCCCCGCGAAACTCGTGATTCCGAGGCACCGGACTCCTTGCCGGACTCAGAACCTCCCGCGCCCCTACCAATCGATCTGGATTGGCCGCCGGTTATGGAATTCACCGCCGCGGACATCTTCCAATGCTCGCCTTTTGGCGATATCTTGAATTCACTAAAGCATCTCTCGTTATCAGGAGAGTCTTGGCCGGACTATGGCCAGGATGGTGGGGGTACGGACGACGAAGAAATTCAGAACCTACCCACCACCCACTTTGTAGCCACTGTCGACGATCTAACCGACATGCTAGACTTTGACTCCGAAGACATTGATGGAATAGACGACAATGCTGGAGACGAACAAGAAACAGAGCCTATAAGGCACGGGAGGACTACCTCGTCACATGACATATATATGGTAGACACCCCAAAGGGGAGCGATAACGAGGACCAACGGGCCGCGGCAGAAGATGACCCCGCCGATAAACAACCAAAACGGCGGTGTAGGCGCCGTCCTAAGTCCCGCCTCGACAACAACGCTCCCAAAGAGCCCGCAATACGGCACGGCTCACAAACGGACGACGAACACGCAGATAAGCAACCGTCCGACCATGACGAGTCAGATAATCAGTCCAGGCCAGGTGAAAACAACAGTCCGGACGACCTCACGCCGGACACACCGCCGGAGAGCAAGAACCTTCGGAAAAGACTCGTCAGTACTGCAAAAAGCCTGAAGAAGGAAAAACGGAGGCTCAAAACAGCGGAAGACACACTCAGAATGAGATGGAGCAAAGTGCTCAAAACCGATAAGTGCGGCAATGGCCACCAATCAAAGAGCTACCTGAAGCGCAAGCTGCTACCAGAATTCGACGAGGAGGCCATAGAGCCCCCACCTTCCAAAAATAAAGGGGCTGCCTGGTTGGATAGACGGCCAGATGATAGGCCAAATTCTGACAGCGGCGCCACACATAAACCAACCAATGAACTTGGAAGGATAGACGGCCCAGCCAGATCCATCTACGGGCCAAAGGAAAAGGCCCCAGGAAGCAAGGCAACACGTCAAGTGTGCGATGATTGCGGCATACACAAATACAGGGGCGCCGCACACCCACTATGTTTCACCGACGAGGTGCTGGACCACGAATTCCCAGCAGGATTTAAACCCATAAACATAGAGGCCTATGATGGAACAACAGACCCTGGAGTCTGGATAGAAGATTATATACTACATATACATATGGCGGAGGAGACGATCTCCACGCCATAAAATACCTACCCTCAAGCTCAAAGGGCCAGCTGTCATTGGCTTAAAATCCTCCCAGAAAACACTGTTGGAAGTTGGGAAGAGCTCGAGGACGCGTTTAGAGCAAATTTTCAAGGGACTTATGTCCGTCCTCCGGATGCAGATGATCTAAGTCATATAACTCAACAGCCCGGAGAGTCGGTGAAATTCAGAACAGGTTCCTTACGAAAAAGAACCAAATAGTCGACTGTCCGGATGCCGAAGCCTTAGCAGCTTTCAAGCACAATGTCCGAGACGAATGGCTCGCCAGGCACCTCGGTCAAGAGAAACCGAGGACAATGTCCGCACTAACAAACCTCATGACCCGCTTTCGTGCGGCGAGGATAGCTGGTTAGCACGATGCAGCACCAGCTGACCCAAGTACATCCGAGATAAGAGATGGAAGCGGAAAATCACGGCGAGAAAAGAGCAGCGCCGGAATAAAGAGAAAAGCCCAAAGAGTGCGGCAGACAACGCCGGATTCAAAAGCTCACGGCCCAATAATAACACACAGCCTCTTAAGGATGACGGTGTGGTGTCCAACTTAAACAAAATTTTGGGTCGGATATGCCAAATCCACAGTACCCGGAAGGCTCGCAAATCACACCCACAGGATTGTTGGGTTTTAAACAGTCCGCCGACTAAATGCGAACACAAGGGGCTCGACGCGTCAGCGAAGAAGATAAACCCCCCAGCAGAGAGCACGGAAAACAAAAGACTTTCCCACAAGGGGTCAAAGCGGTAAACTCACTTCATGTGATATCTACGGAAAAATAGTGCGGCACTTTCTAAAAGAGCTTGGCGGTCCAACCCAACAGATCAGAGATTGGATATCAAACCAATCACTCTCGACCACCGGACTATTCTAGAAGCGTTCAAATGCGGGACGGACTTCGATATTGAATCCCATAATAGACGGATTACAATTTACTAACATCGATGGACGGAGGCGGTGACTTAAACCTGCTATATTCAAACACAATCCGTAGGATGGGGATGAACCCTACCAAAATTCGACACAGCCGCACTTCCTTCAAAGGAGTGACGCGGGCCCTTACGCCAAGTGCATGTGCTCTATTTTACTAGAAGTCGTGTTGGATCGCGAACAATTTTCGACGAAAAATTAATTTTCATATCGTCCCATTTGGAAGTGAATATCAAGCACTCTTGGGACGAAAGGCTTTTGTCCGCTTCAACGCCATACCGCATTACGCGTCTCTTACACTCAAGATGCCCGGTCTGCGTGGCGTCATTTTAGTGCGAGGGTCACTTAAAGACCCCGGACTCGGATAGACGAATCCGGCTTGAGCAGGCTAGGGGCTCCCTAGCCGCATACCCCTTCACAGGGGGCTGCATGCACAAACAACCGCGGGTTCATACAAACCCTACTTTAATTATTTATATTTCTTATTTTACACAAAATTTTCGCACAAATTATCTCTGCAACTAAACGTTCCTCTCTTTCTATAGATGAACAACGTGCATACCCGTCGAGATAACGGTATAACGGAACCTGGCGTAGAGCGTGCGGTGAGGGACCCATTGTGAGGATTCTTTTCAGATTAAGACCTGCGTAAACCTTTTTCTGTCTCTTGTTGTTATTCTCCTTGGTTTCTTCCTATAGCCAACGCGAACTCGACGTTTGGCATCGGCGCGTCGAAGACCATGCCGTGCACGGACACGGGGCTCGGGGCATCTCTGCCATTATTATAAAGACCGAACACCTTAGGGAGTGTTCGTGTCTCGAGTTAGGCATTATATGCATCAGCTCCGAATCATGTCTTTGGTCAAATGTTGGGTTTGCCGGCTCCGTGTTTTGCTACCTTACGTTCCGTATCACCGCTAACGCGGCACCGGAGAACTATGGAATTGTGCCCCAGTTAATTTGGCGAGCACCTCGATGAAAGCCAAAAGCGACTGTCATGATACAGCGAGAGACTGGTCAACCACTCGATCGACTACCGGAATGTTTAGAATTCCCCGCTTTGATGAAGGACCGTTTCCCGGTTAGGCACATACGCACCCCAAATACGGAGATGTGCGGTGCCACCAGGGGCTATATCATAGCCCCACCCTCGAGATCCACTGGCTAAGTGAAAGCGATAAAGCATTATAGTCCGGATTGCCTAGTTCGCTACGCTACCACCTCCTTAAACAGACCGAGGCGCCGGATTAAGTGTGAAACGCGCTATTTTGCGAACACCCCGCACACATGCGTGAGGCTGAAGTCGAGACTCGCAATCTTTCAAGTTATACAAATGTATCGTAAACGGCAAGACAGAGAAGTTTTACTACTTGGGCGCACAAGTATAAAAAGCGGTTATAACATAATCATCGTTTTACAAGCTAATACGTTCATTTGAATGTGATATTTTTCGAAACCTGCGACTCTATTACCGAAGCGCCACGCATAACTTCCCAGTAGTGCTCGGCGAGCCGGCTTTCATCCGAACCACGGGAGGCAACAGCGGTGGCATCCATCTCCGGACAATGCGCCCACACGGGCAAGAGCCATCCGCGCCCTCGATGCAGGCCGACCACTTCATGTCCTTTATATGCGGCACCGCTCAAGGAATTGCTGCGATGGCGAAGTAGCTCGTCGCCTTGGACCTCTCTCGGCGGACATGGGCCACGATGTCAGTCATGGCAAGTCCGGACAATCTATTTAGCTCGGCCCATTCGGCCAACCGGTCTGTCAATGGAAGTGAGCAATCCGGACTGTGGAATTGAGACCAATATAGCTCTTCCGTCTCGTGATCCTCCGGCTCGGAAGTGCTTAAAACGGCATCGGCCGCACTTGCAGCTAAGTCCATATACGGATCCTCCGGACTCCACAGCCGCTCAAATTGAGCATACTTTCCATCCATAAACCGGCGACGCAGCAGAAAAGGCTTGCTAGCCGTGATCTCTCGACTGGCGCGGTTCCTCCTTCATAGCCCGCATTGCGAGGCGGGCATCCTTAACCGGCGGTGGTCTTCTTCAGTCTTCCCGCCCGATAAGCGCTCCTTTTCAAGAGCCTCATTGCGGTCGGTAGCATCCTTTACTTTCATGGCCAATTCGGCCACCTCCGCCTAGCTTAGCGGCAAAGGCGCAGCCTTTTGGCTTGCAACTCTTGGCTGCCCTCGAGGCAGCCGCGTCACTCCTTCGGGCCTGCTCCTTAGCTCGAGCAAGTTCGGCCCGAAGGCTCTCCACAACAGCAGCACCGTCTGCACAACAACATACAATTTATAAGAGGAGGGCTTCGCCCCCCTTAAATAAAGCGACTTCGGAGAATTTATTTACCTTGCGACTCGTCAAGTATTTGGTTGACAAAGTGCGATATCGCGATCCGCCATGTCAAGTTGCCGACTTAATTCGGCAAACTCATTAGTCGGCTGGCCCTCGGACTATCCGCCACCCGCATAGGGACGCGGTATTCATTACTTGAGATTTCGATCCTCGACGCCGTCGCGTTTCCGACAACCTACCGAGTCCGAGGCTACTATCTATCTCAGGCGCATTTTATGTGCGAAACTGTTAAAAGACAAAAGGGTGCGTCATTCTCGCATACCTCAAATCCCGTCAACAAACTCATGGCGGCATTCGCAATCCGCTCTCAGCGGACGAAATCCTTCAACCACCATACACATCAGCGCACGGTGATCTTCGAAATGGGCGCCCTCTCAAGCAGATTTTTAGTTCTCCGGCGGATTTGTTGGGTGCGAACTCTCTGGCCCCTCGGATTCGGGATACCCTCCGTGACGATACTTCAGGCTCGCCCGCCTTATTTGACGGCGCTGCAGACGGAGGTGTATCACTCTCCATCATCTCCGGAAGAAGGTCCCCCGAAGATGAACTCATCTGAGAAGGCTGCAGATCCGAACTGCAATATAAATATTTCGGTTACCCACGAAGCATAAATGAAGGTATTTCCTACTAATTAATTCCCTCTTTTCATACTCACGGCTCGTTGGAGGCTGATCTTTTGGCGATGATTGTGCGTCAGATTCTTTCCGGACGCTTGGACCCCCCGGGGAAGATCTCTTCCCACGTTTAGGGGCTTTGGCCTCCGGGTCTTTGGAGGCGGTCCTCTTCTCCTCCTGAAGAGAGGGGTTCTTGGTTCCCCCCTCTTCAGTCACCCCTTTGGGCGAAATATTAGCTCCTTTATTTTCCCCTTCGCCCCCTTCTGTGGGCGCGACCTCCAACATTCTGACTAGCATGGGCGTCAGTGCGGTCTCTGGGAGGGGGGCCGGACATCTTATCAGCCTTGATCGCGCCACCCATTCCTGTAAAGAACAAGGGGTCAGGAGGCGAACTCGAAAGGCACATAAGCGAGAATGTCCGGACTCGAGCTATTTACCCAGTATCCAGGCGATCGCGGCTTAGGCCTGCGTCCTCGGCTAAATCCGGACACGCCGCTGCGGTCGAAGAACAACTTGTACATCTCCACGGTGTCGCACCCATAAAGTGTTGGAGAATCTGAGGTCCCTCGGGTTGAACTCCCATAGGCGGAGAGGACGGCGTTTGCGAGGCGAAGATGCGATTAGCATAACCTACATCACCTTGATCAGGTCAATCTCCTCGCTTGGAGATCTCGAATCCGGCCTGCGGTGAGGCACGTCTTGAACGGCCCCAATTGAGCCCTTGGCTGACCCACGACATTAGCTGGTGTGGAGGTCCCGGGTGGAATGAAGGTGGCGGCTTTTGCCTGCTGCCCTTCGGAGCGGTGATATAGAACCACTCCTGTTGCCACAGTTCGAGTTCCTCTTGGAAGGAACCTTCAGGCCACGGGGCATCGGCCTTTTTGCTTATGGCTGCCCCGCCGCACTCCGCTTGACGCCCCCCGATCATCTTCGGCTCCACCTTGAAGGTCTTCAGCCACAGGCCGAAGTAGGGAGTGACGCGGAGGAAGGCTTCACAGACGATAATGAATGCGGAGATGTGGAGGATGGACTCCGGAGCCAAGTCGTGAAAGTCCAGCCCATAGTAGAACAGGAGCCCTCTCACGAAGGGGTCCGTCGGGAAGCCTAAACCCCGACGGAGGTGGGATACGAAGACGACGTATTCACCAGGCTCGGGGGTGGGCACGGCCTGCCCTTGGGCAGGCAACCTGTGCGGAACCTTGTAGGCCAGGTACTTGGCTTCACGTAACTTCAATATGTCCTCCTCTCTGACGGAGAAGGGCATCCACCGACCCTGGAGGTCGGAGCCGGACATGGTTGAGGATCCGAAGCGCTCGAATCTGAGGCTCTGCGTGTTGGAACTGGGAGCAGGGAAGAGATTCGATGCGAGATTGAAGAACAAGGACGAGCCTTGGTCCTCTTATAAAGGGGATGAAATACCAAGGGCCGTCTCCGTGACCGTTTGGGATTCACCTTGATAGAGGAGGCGTGGCGGCGAGGAGCGGTTGGGTTACCCACGCGCGTATTGATGAGAATCCGGAATAAGGGAACACGATCTCTGCCCGACAAGGCGTGCCAAGGAAATCGCTTCGCTAAGCGTCTTTGAGGTGGTATAGTAAAAGCGATTCAAACAAAGGCTTGGTAGCGGTGTCTTTGTCACGCCCGCGTATCGTCGGCAGATTGAACTAAGTGTACATTTTATTCTCTCACGGTGGAATGTGGAAATTATTTTGCGAGGCGGACACTATCACGGTGTTCATGATCTTCTATGGATTATTCAAGGGAGGAACCCGCCTTGCAATGCCGAACATTGTGCGCCGGACTAATCGTCATTGAAGCCTGGTCCGAGGGACTCTTGAGGAGTCTGGACTAGGGGTGTCGGACAGCCGGACTATCAATATCCGCGGACTCCAAGACTACAAAGATACAAGATTGAAGACTCCGTCCGTGTCCGGATGGGACTTTCCTTGGCGTGGAAGGCAAGCTTGGCAATACGGATATGTAGATCTCCTACCATTGTAACCGACTGTGTAACCCTAGCCTCCTCCGTGTCTATATAAACCGGAGGGCTTTAGTCCGTAGGACAACATACATTACAACAATCATACCATAGGCTAGCTTCTAGGGTTTAGCCTCCTTGATCTCGTGGTAGATCCACTCTTGTACTACCCATATCATCAATATTAATCAAGCGGGGCGTGAGGGTTTTACCTCCATCGAGAGGGCCGAACACAGGTAAAAAATCGTGTCCCTCGTCTCTTGTTACCATCCGCCTAGACGCACAGTTCGGGACCCCCTACCCGAGATCCGCCGGTTTTGACACCGACACCCACATTGACATAATTTTTAGCACTCCTGCGTATATCTTTTTTAGATCCTCAGTCCAGTTTTTCTTTCGAACACGAACCGAGCATCGAGGGCTCTGTCTATGCGATATTACATTACATATTTTAAACTTCTTACATCAAAGCTTTGTTAGAAGGCTCTGCGAGCTTCGGTCGACCCGCTCTTGGCGGCTGAACCTTGAATCACCGCACTCATGATAGTGCGGTGTTCTTCCTCGATGGAGCGCCGTTAAGCGCCTCCAACAAGTTGTCCGGCGCCTCCGGTTGGGCGGGGGCTTCGGCGTCCGCAGTCTTGCCCTTCTTACGAAGGGCGCTGCGGACTCCGGAACCCTGCGGGTTCGGCGCAGTCGGCGCAAAGTCCGGAGGCTGCCTTGCGGCACCTCCGGAGCCTCCTCCTGATGGGTCTCCTCCTGGGATCCCACCTCGACGTCGTCAGCGTCACGGGGGGTGGCGGCGGTCAGAATGGAATCCACGTCCGACGGAGCCAAGGACCCGCTCGATGAAGCGGGAAGATCATCATCGGCCGGACTACAGCAGTATGTGGCATTAGAAGGACACTATGTGACACAAAAGATAAATTATAAATCATTCAGGAATCCGGATACTTACGATCTTGCCGGAGGACTGGCCCTTGAGGGCCACTCTTCGTCGCCAGCGTTGGCGTTGGCCGAGCTGTCCGGGGGATGGGTCCTTCCCCTCTTGGACCCTTCGGCCTCCACCGTTGGGGAAGCCTTCCTCTTCCTCTCTCCCTCCTCTAGGAGAGAGTCCTCTTTCTCCTCCTCGTCTTCGGGGGAGGAGTCCGCCTCGGAGCCATCGGATGATGAGTCCGATATCACCTGGCGCCAGGAACTTCTTTGGGTTCCCGTGGCCTTCTTCTCCGGCACCACATAAAGTGCCGGGACCAGCAACCCCGTTAAACGGGCGTCCGCTGGGTCTTCGGGAAGGGGAGCCGGACAGTCTACCTGTCCGGACATCCTCTGCCTGTCCTGTCAAAGGCTTTGGGAGTTTTAAATCCCACATAGAGTCAAACTATGAAAGAAAATAAATGTCCCATAGAGGATAACAAAGCTTACCTTGCCGGCCAGGCGCTTGGTGCTGAACCCGCGGTCTTCCGTTGCGGATGCGGGGGCTTCTCCGCCCTTGAATAGCACCCTCCAGGCGGCTTCGTACATCGTGTCGAAGAGCCCGCTCAAGGCCTAGTGCTGTGCCGGATTGAACTCCCACAAAGTAAAGGCCCGCTGTTGGCAGGGGAGAATCCGGCGGACGAGCATGACCTGGATCACATTGACAAGCCTAAGCTTCTTGTTCACCAAGGTGCAGAGCAGGGTGGAGTCTGTCGGCTCCTCGAACTGCCCCATAGCAAGCCCTTCTTTTTCCGGAGGTGAGCTGCATAGGGGCACCAGATCTGAACTTCGGGGCCGCTGCCCATTTAGGGTCCCGCGGCTCGGTGATATAGAACCACCCCGGTTGCCACCCTTTGATGGTTTCCACAAAGGCGCCCTCGAGCCAGAGGACATTGGGCATCTTGCCCACCATGGCGCCTCCGCACTCCGCTTGGGCGGCCTTCACTACCTTGACAGCGTTGAAGGTCTTGAGCCCAAGCGAAGTGGGGCGGATGCGAAGAAAGGCCTCGCACACGCGACGATAGCGCCGAGATGTTGAGGATGAAGTTCGGTGCGGATCGTGGAAATCCAGGCCGTATTAGTACATGAGCCCGGACGAAGGGATGAAGTGGGAAGCCCAGTCCGCGGAGGAAGTGGGAAGAATCGACCCTCTCATGGGGCACAGGGGTGGGGATGAGCTGCCCCTCGTCGGGCGGCGGTGTGCGATGTCGTTGGAAAGGTATCCGGCGCCGCACAACTGCGATGTGCTCCTCCGAACGGAGGAGGCCAACCACTGCCTCCGCTTGGACATGGTGGAGGAGGTTGAGGCGAGATGTGCGGACTTGGCGCTGGAGCTCGAGTGCGAGAGAAGGATAAGCAAAGGAGGAAGAAGGCGTAGGTGAAAAGGTGGATCCTTATCCCCTTATATATAGGCAGACGAAGACTATGCGTCCCCACCGGCCTGGTTAAACTCACTTATCTCCCAAGCGCCACCATCAATGGCGCGGTTGGGTTACCCACGTCCGTATTGATGGGAATCCCGGAATAAGGGGAACACGATCTCTGCTTCGACAAGACGTGCCAAGGAAACCGCTTCGCTAAACGCGCTGAGGCGGTATAATGAAAAACGATTCAAGTAAAGGCTTGGTAGTGCCGTGACGTCATGCCACAAAATACGTCAGCAGATTGAACTTGTGTGCATATTATTCTCTCTACGATAGAATGTGGAAATTATTTTGCAGAGCCGGACACTATCCTGGTGTTCACAATCTTCTACGAATTATTCGGAGGAGGAACCTGCCTTGCAATGCCGAACAATATGCGCGCTCGACTCATCGTCATTGAAGCCTGGTTCAGGGGCTACTGAGGGAGTCCTGGAATAGGAGGTGTCCGGACAGCCGAACTATCATCGCCAGCCAGACTCAAGACTATGAAGATACAAGATTGAAGACTCCGTCCCGTGTCCGGATGGGACTTTCCTTGGCGTGGAAGAAAAGCTTGGCGATACGGATATGTAGATCTCCTACCATTGTAACCGACTCTGTGTAACCCTAGCCCTCTCCGGTGTCTATATAAACCGGAGGGTTTTAGTCCGTAGGACAACACAACCATTACAACAATCATACCATAGGCTAGCTTCTAGGGTTTAGCCTCCTTGATCTCGTGGTAGATCCACTCTTGTACTACCCATATCATCAATATCAATCAAGCAGGAGTAGGGTTTTACCTCCATCGAGAGGGCCCGAACCTGGGTAAAAACATTGTGTCCCTTGTCTCCTGTTACCGTCCGCCTAGACGCACAGTTCGGGACCCCCTACCCGAGTCCGCCGGTTTTGACACCGACACCGTTGTTTGTAATGCGGGATAATGGCACTGTTATGTTGACGCTCAAAAAGGGCATGATCGCAAAGAGTGACTTGAGGCTGTAGCAAGATGAGGTCAAATTTATGAGTTCATGTCACCATTTGATGGCTCTCTTCAAGATAATCAAAGTAAATGTGAAGATGGATCAAAACGGAGCTCAAGTGTAAAAGATATGCCAATTTCGGAGATACTCGTGTTGACACCAGATTAGAAAATGGCATGAAACATAACCAAGATTGCCTCTGATGGAAACAGTTACAACAGAAAAGTTCGTCGTCTCGTCGAAACGATCGATTTTGATATAAAAATCGTTCCAATCCGAGTTCGTATGCAAAAGTTAGAGCCATCGGAATACAGCCCTGTCGGGAGGCAAAAATGGCGCGCCCACGGACACCTGTCGATGGGTAGCGCGAGGATAACCTGTTTTGCGCGACCGATTTGACCCTCAAGGTGACCTCTGATCAAAAATGTTCAACATAAAAGTTGTTCGTCTCGTCGAAACGGTCAAGATTGCTTTTGGGCTTGTTTCCATCCGAGATCGTTTACCACCACAAAAAGACCGCAAGGTGCAGCCAGTTTAAACCGAACAGTTTTGGAAAGTTCGGGCAAAACCAATCCGAATTTGGCTAGGGTTTTGGACGTGAATCAAGCCTTTTCCTTGCAGGAAGTCCAGCCGCCTCTTATATACCTAAGGGGTGACGGCCGATTGAACAACACACAATCGAACAAATCTATCTACATCTTTTACCTTTACTTTTACCTTCTCCCTTGTTCTTCTTCTTCCTCGTTCTTCGTTCGTTCTTGTTCATTGCAGGGCGGCGAACCTCGAGGCCTTAGGGGCGATCAGGTCGACCTAGGGAAGCCCATAGCCGCCACGCGCGGGTCCCTCCCGGGCGTGTGGAGTTTCGGGTCCTCAAAAGCGCCCGCCGGATTGTCTTGCGTACCGCGCTTCTGGCGGGTCTCCTTCGACGTGAGCTGCGGTGCATCACCCCCGGCGTCGAGGGTACACGGTGACGTGTTCGTGTGCGAACATGTTATTATTTATTGCCTGTTATATGAACATTTTTTCTTCTTGTGCGGCTGTTTAGTGTATATATATATCCTGAGAGTTGGCCAGTCGTCGGCTTATGCCCCCACGTAAAAAGTACGGGGTTGTTCGGGACATACCTGAACACTCTTTATCCCATTGTTGGGTCCATTAAGGAGGTGTTCATCACCATGAAACAGGCAATCAAACTATAGGGCTTTATAACTCCCACTTAGCCATAGGAATTTCGAGTATGGTAGGCGCAGCCCCTGGTGTTCGGAAGACCGTACAAGGGGATCTAACGGCACCTGATCAGAAAACCGATCCGTCGCACTCTGCATTTATTATGGTGTTGTGCTGAATAAATCTTTAAAGATTTTACAACCTCTCGAACAGCTGACCAGCTCTCGCCGTATGATGACAGTCAGTTTTCGGCTTTCTCTACTGAGGTGCTCGTCCGGAAGAACTGGGATACAATCGCAGTAGTTCTCCCAGCGATACCTTAGCCGATAGAGCGGAATGTAAGGTACCAAAACATGGGAGCCACGCAAACCCAACTAATGACCCAAGACATGATTCGGAGCTGATGCATATAGTGCTATAAGTTTGGGGTGCCGAGCGACCGAAAAGGTGGTCTGACTTTGTTGCCATATTATGAGTACTATGAAGCCCCTGGCATAGTGGGGCATAACACGATGTACGGGTTCCGTTTATGACGAAAAAGGCATCAATGGGGAACAACGGCCGGTAAGTGTTATTTAAGTCTATGTATTGTAGTAGAATGACATGTCTATGCATATGAGTACGGTTTATGCTTATGAAAAGAGGTGTGTTGGCGGAACCTGTCATGGCCGGACTGGAGGAGGTTGTGTGTGGATCCGAAGTGTATCCGGACTATCTCCTTGGGGGGGGCACTTAAGTGTTCCCGCCTTGTGCGCCCGAGCTAATTCCGTGTCGCCAGTCCTGTTCTGCGTAAAAGTCAGTCTTTAGGCAGTTGCATGCCATATGGTGGTTGAACCGCGGGTGCCTGATCGGGGCCTGGTCGAGCTAGGTTATAATGCCATAAAGTAGCTCGGACTCCTCAGTTGGTGTCTAGGTGGTTGGCTGCCGATTCGAAGTTCGATAAATGGGCACAACTCGCTATATCAGCGGCGGTGTGATTTCCACTCTTAGGGTGGAGTGTGGCCTTGCCCATAATTGTGACCATGCCACGTGGATTTGGCCTGATGTTGTACCGCATTAGCCAACGCGGTTCGTCCCGATAGTGTATGGTAGTTACTGTATAAGGGGACAATGCCAAAGACTTACTCTTCGGCATGGTATTTGTTTGGTGATCCGAAGACAACCTCCAGGGTGATGGGCTTGTAAAACTTGGCCATTGCTCCTGGGACGACATCTTTTAGAAGATGTTATTAATGGGTTTGATCCTTGAGTGGTCAATACCTATCTGGTGATAGTAAGTGCAATTAAATTGCTATGGTTGGTATTGTCCGGACGATCGATGTGATCGAAGATGGTTGGCCGTATTTTGGTGGTCTGGGCTTCCTGTTGTTTGAGATTTCCTTTCATTGTTTCCTGCGCCCGAGGATCCGGCATTCTCTATTGGTATGCTTGGCCGCCACTCTAGGTGTACCATGAATTCGACATGGTTGGTCGAGTATGCTGCTCGGGCCGGATGGGCCTGAGCTGTTCTATTTCCACTAACCGGACTAGGGGCCTCGGAATTCGGCACCAACTCCCTTGTCTTGAATGTAGTCATTATTTTTGTGATGCTTATGTCTGTTTCATCAAGGTTTATGGATGCTGCCTCGTGTTTCCTGTGTATTACCCCGGGCCGTGGTATATTGGCGTCGGGGTGTGGTGCTTTAGGTCCTCCTTATTGGGTTGAGGTAGCGAATTGTGGCTTGTGTACCTTTTGGCGGGGTGGTCGAGTCCGTATTCCTTGGTTGCCAGGATCTTGGTCCATCTGTCTGTAGGCAAATCTTGGTCAGCTTTGAGCTACTGTTGCTTCTTTTGCAGGCTTTTCACCGTGGCCATAAGCCGTCGCTTAAAGCAAACTTATTCCGCGGTATTCTCAGGTACGCTTAATTCATCGTCGCCGAGGCTCACCTCGTCTTCAGAGGGGGGCATGTAGTTGTCCTCCTCCAAGTATTCGTCCGTCGCCTGTCCGGCCTGCTCGAAGGCAGGCTGATCGGGATTGTATTCATCTTTGGCACCATCCGGATTGTTTTTGACTCCTGTGCCGGTATTGTTGTGGAGGGGCTTGGGGCGGCGCTGATGATGTTCATACTTTGCCTTCTTCCTTGAGGGGTTATCCTCCATTGCCTCATCGCCATTGGTTTCTTTGGGAGTGTCCACCATATATATCATCTGAGGATGTGGCTGTCCAGCGCCCCGTGGGCGGTGGTTCCTGTTCCTCTCCTACATCATCGTCCACACCATCGATGTCTTCAGAGTTGAAGTCAAGCACGTCGGTCAAATCATTGATCGTGGCAATGAAGTGGCTGGTGGGTGGGCAACAAATTCCCTCATCGGCTGCTCCCATTCGAGCCGGACATAGTTCGGCCAAGAGTCTCCTGACAAAGAGAGAGACTTTAATGAGTTCAGCATGTCGCAAAAGGGCGAGTGCTGGAAGATATCCGTAGCGGTGAACTCCATTACCGGAGCCTAGCCAGAATCGGCGGGCTCGGGGGCACGCGGTCTGGGGCCTAGAACCGGACACGAGTCCAGGGGTCCAGAGACACATGCTTCCTTGGGGGTGAAGTCTGTGTTTGGCTCTACCACCGATGAGTGTGCGGTCTCCGGGGCGGGGCCATCCACCCGTCCTCGAACGACGCAATCTGCCCCGGATTTAGGTCCGGGGCTCCTGCAGGTGCAATGTCCTGAGTATTTTCCGATAGCAGGTCTAAACCGTGCTTAGCGTGACTGTTTGGCGCTCCTGGCGTAGGCCCGAATCCGTCGAAGATCAATTCTCCGCGGATATCGGCCTGTAGTTCAAGTTTTCGAACGACACGATGGCGGGCGTGGCTGTCGATCTGCGCTGAGATGGCCAAGCGAATTGCTTGCAGGCGGCCATCGAACACGAAGATCTATCCGGGGAGAAAAGTCTCACCCTGGACCACATTGTTGTTGTTGATTGAAGGAGCCATCGAGCCTTGCAGCGACGACACAGAGGAACTCTCAATGAAAGCACCAATGTCGGTGTCAAAACCGGCGGATCTCGGGTAGGGGTCCCGATCTGTGCGTCTAAGGCTAATGGTAACAGGAGGCAAGGGACACGGTGTTTTACCCAGGTTCGGGCCCTCTCGATGGAGGTAAAACCCTACTTCCTGCTTGATTGATCTTGATGATATGGGTATTACAAGAGTTGATCTACCACGAGATTGTAGAGGCTAAACCCTAGAAGCTAGCCTATGATGATTATCATTGTCCCTATACGGACCAAACCCTCCGGTTTATATAGACACCATAGGGGGCTAGGGTTTACACAGAGTCGGTTACGAAGAAGGAGATCTAATATTCGGATCGCCAAGCTTGTCTTCCACGCAAAGGAGAGTCCCATCCGGACATGGGACGAAGTCTTGAGTCTTGTATCTTCACGGTCCATCGGTCCGGCCAAAGTATATAGTCCAGCTGTCCAGATACCCCCTAGTCCAGGACTCCCTCAGCTATATATACTCATGCAACCACTCTTCATTCGTGGAGAGAGCCATCAAAACATGCCTACACTTCCAACATACATTTTCCGAGAGAGAACCACCTACACTTGTGTTGAGGTCAAGATATTCCATTCCAACCACATAAATCTTGATCTCTAGCCTTCCCCAAGTTGCTTTCCTCTCAAATCTTCTTTCCACCAAATCCAAATCCTGTGAGAGAGAGTTGAGTGTTGGGGAGACTATAATTTGATGCACAAGAGCAAGGACTTCATCATCAACACACCATTTGTTACTTCTTGGAGAGTGGTGTCTCCTAGATTGGCTAGGTGTCACTTGGGGACCTCCGTCAAGGAGTTTGTAAGGGCAAGGAGATCGCCTACTTCGTGAAGATCTACCCTAGTGAGGCAAGTCCTTCGTGGGCGATGGCCATGGTGGGATAGATAAGGTTGCTTCTTCGTGGACCTTTCATGGGTGGAGCCCTCCATGGACTCGCGCAACCGTTACCCTTCGTGGGTTGAAGTTTCCATCAACGTGGATGTACGATAGCACCACCTAACGGAACCACGGATAAAAAATCTTCGTGTCAACATTTCGTTTGCCTCCTCAAACTCCTCCCTTTACCTTCATATGCAATTGTTTTACATTCAGCTGCTATACTCTTAGAATTGAATATGTAGGTTGATTGCTTGACTTGTGCTAAGTTGCTAAAATCTGCCAAGAACTAAAATTGGTAAAAGGCTTGATTTTTATTTGGTCAAGTAGTCTAATCACCCCCCTCTAGACATACTTTTGATCCTACAAGTGGTATCAGAGCTTTGGTCTCCATTTGCTTTGATTTCCATAGCTTTTGGTGATCATAGCCTTAGTTGCACAACCTAGGAGTGTATGGCGTCTAGCGAGGAAAATTACCATCGTAGAGGTCCTTACTTTGATGGTACAAACTTTTCTAGTTGGAAGCATAAGATGAAAATGCATATTCTTGGAGATAACCCTGCCGTTTGGGCTATTGTGTGTATTGGCTTGCAAGGTGAATTCTTTGATGGGGGAGAACCAAACCGTGAAGCTACCGCGGAAGAGTTGAAGATGCTGCAATACAATGCTCAAGCTTGTGATATTGTCTTCAACGGATTGTGCCCCGAAGAATTCAACAAAATCAGCCGTCTTGAGAATGCAAAGAAAATTTGGGATACTTTGATTGACATGCACGAAGGTACCGACTCCGTCTAGGAATGTAAATTGGATGTGCTTCAAAGTCAACTTGACAAGTTCAAAATGAAGGATGGTGAAGGCGTCGCTGAAATGTACTCTAGGCTTGCTCTCATCACAAATGAGATTGCTGGCTTAGGAAGTGAAGAGATGACCGACAAATTCATCATCAAGAAGATCCTAAGAGCCTTGGATGGAAAATATGATACTGTGTGCACATTGATCCAAATGATGCCCAATTACAAAGATCTCAAACCAACAGAAGTCATTGGAAGAATTGTTGCTCATGAGATATCACTCAAGGATAAGGAAGAACTCCACAAGTGAAGTGGTGATTACAAAGCCTCATGTGAAGCTCCCACATCATCAAGTGAGAAACAAACCTTCAATGAATAATTGAGCCTAATGGTGAAGAACTTCAACAAGTTCTACAAGAGTAGAAGCAAGGAAAGAAGTTCCAAGTCAAGGTCCTACATTGACAAAAGATCTTCTAGTCGTGAGCGTAATTGCTACAATTGTGGAAGACCCGGACACTATTCCAATGAGTGTACGGCTCCCTACAAAAGAAGAGAAGATTCTACGAAAAGAAGGAGTAGAAGAGAAGAATCACGATCAAGAGAAAGAAGGAGTATAGATGATCGTTACGAATGAAGAACATCCCGGAGAAGCAAGGATTCGAAAAGGAAGGACAAATCATCAAAGAGCTACACAAAACGAAGACATCAAGCTCATGTTGGTGAATGGGTATCCGGCTCCGACTCTGACAATCACTCTGAGAGAAGCTATCACTCCGACTCCGAATATACTCAAGATGAAGGTGTTGCCGGTCTAGCTATTGTGTCAACCAACTCCTATGACATATTTGATTCACCAAATGAAGGAATTGGAAGATGCTTCATGGCTAAAGGCCCAAAGGTATCACACCCCGAGTATGTTGATTTCAATAGTGATGAAGATGACTTGTTAGGTGATGATGATTTACTTGTTGACAACTCTAGTGATGAATACTATGATGAAACGTCAATTAATCATGCTAATCAAGATAAAACGAATGACAATGATAAGGAGAAGATTGAGCGCCTAACTAAAGATCTAAACACTCTTAAGTTAGCTCATGAAACTATCTTGGAAGATCATCGAGAACTTTTAAAGACTCATGAGAAGTTACGGTTTGAAAAGCTCAACCTTGAGCAAGAGCACGAGTTTTTAAAGGCAATAAATGATGATCTTTGCAAGAAAAGTTCTTCTTACATTGCCAAGCATTTACTCTTATATACTTACATGCCACAAGTCAAGTCTAGTAACAAGTACAACAAAGATTATTCTTCTAGTAGTAACAATAATCATGCTAAATCCAATGTTGTTGCTTCTAGTAGTTCTCTTGATTTCACTAATGATTCTCTTAGCCAAGTTATAGAGAAAGGTGTTTACAAGAGCCTTGCCGGAAGTAAGCAATTCGAGGAAATTGTACGCAAGCAAGGAAGGCACCGGAAGAATCAAGGTGTTGGTTTTGAATGAAAGTTCAATGCCAATGGAGTTGAGTGGGAAGAAGATCAGTACCCCAAGACAAAGTTTGTTCCTCAACAAGATAAGTATGATCCTACTTCTTTCAAAGGAACACAAGCTCAAGATGATCTTCCACCACAAGACCACAAGCAAAAAGGTAAGGACAAGCTTCAAGAGGAGATTGATGCATTTGAAGAAGCTCCTAAGGCCTTGGTCAAGTGGGTTCCCGAGACTACATCAAGTTCTACTTCATCAAGTACAACTACAACTCCAAGGATTCCCATCAAGATGATGTGGATCCCAATGAAGAAGAACTAGAGAGTTCTTGAGGGTGACTCTGCCAACATACTTCACTCTTATCATTTTCGCAAGAACAAGTGCAATCAACTTCCACATCTTGCACTAGTTCAAGGAGTCACAAACCCTCTTGTTGGTAAGACAAGGGACAAGGTAACCTAATGCTTTCATGAACATCATCTTGTGTGTGGATCACTCTATGTCTATGGATATCCTTGTGTGTTCCTTGTGGGACTAACCCGTGTAGGTATTGAAAGCGCAACTCACTCCAATGGATTGCTCCGAATGATCTCCATCAAAATTGAGCATCCACATCTTCAAGACCTACATGAAGTCATCATTGAAAAAACCCAAGGTTAGTTCATCACTCTTAGGGGGGATCTCACATCTAGGGGGAGCTTTACTCTAAGAATTGAGCTAAAGCAACTCTAATGGTGTGAACACAACAATGCTCTATGTAAAAGTGGTAACCCCACTTGTGCTTAAACGATGAGTATGACCTATGATCAAATGTTTTCATTTAACTCCTAAGTCAATATACTCATATATAGATGACCTAGTCATCTCCAATTTCTTGATAGATGCTAGATTGGTTGTGCATGCTTTGCCACATATGTCATTTGCCGTTTTATTGTGTGAGCATGTTGATTGCATATTTTACTCATTCAAGGACATCCACTTGTTGTTTTGATTGTTTGGTTTCTTTCCTTTTGCCAAGTGGATGGACAAGAATGCCTAAGAACCTTCTCTAGCTATCTATGCTTTTCTTGTCTCAAACTCTATTCATGCTACATCACAAAGTTTGATCAAGTCAGATTTGAACCACTCTGTGTGAGGAGCACTCGGAGTCCCCGATTCGTCATAGACTTAAACTTCCAAAACCTCTTTGTGCATTTCGGTCTGACCGATTCACCCTTTTCGGTCATACTAAGATCACTATGTTGATCTAGGTTTTCAGTCTCGGTGCAACTGATTAGAACCTTTTGGTCACACTGTGTTGCAGTAACTGCTCGCAGTTTTGTATCTCGGTGCCACCGAGTTGTTCCACTTGGTCACACCAACAGGGTCAGGCTATATAAACTGACTGGTCAAATTTTGGAAAATTTTCCAAAACTCTTCACCCGCGCGTAACCTTCTCTGCCTCTTCAGGTCTCCGGATCGTCTTCTCGCCGCCAGCGACCTCCCGCCACTGGTCTCTGCCGCCGTCAATGGCAATCTGTCCCGCCGTTGCCGCTGTAGCAAGTTCACTGCCGAGTTAGGGTATGAACTTGATACTTTGTGCTATTCTTCAACTCCGATTCATAGCACATTGCTTTGCCATGATTCTTGTCACGTATGAAATCATCCTATCCAGCGAAAACATCCTGTAGATTAGATTTGATTTGAAAATTTAGGGTTAGGTTTCCGCCAAACTCATCTCGGACCGACCGAGTTGTTGAAATCGGTCTCACCGATTTGGCTTAGGCCATTGCACATGCGATTTTCGGTCTGACCGAGAATTGCAAATCGGTGTGACCGAGTTCGATTCTCTATGAAACCCTAGCAGTCTCGGTGCCACCAAACTATGACTCGGTCTGACCGAGTTCAGTAGTTTAGGTACCAAAAGATGCTTTGGTACCACCGAGTTTAAAAATTGGTAGCTCCGAAATGCTTTCTATGGAGAACTAAAACTAAGTTTTTGACTCAATTGTTTTGCACAAATCTCTGTACTTTGAGATGCTCATCCACTCTACCTCATCTATATCTATTCACATGATCTACTGTTAGTGATTTTGCAGAAATATCTGATCAAAGTGATAGCCAGAACTAGTCTGAAGAGCAAGCTCATTTGAGTGAGGGCACTAGCCCCTCAAGTAGCTATGATGAGGGCAGCAGGAGCACACCCAGTAACTTGCCAAAGGAAGCCACCCGGACAAGGAAGAAGAAAACCTCAGATTCTGAAGATTAGGATTATGTGGCTGTTGAGGATGAGGCCACTTCAAGGAAGAAGTGAAGAAGAAGGAGTATGGCAGTGTTGCTACCAGAAAGCTAGGCATGAACAAGGAGGCACCTGCCACGAGAGTGCCTACATCCAAACCTGGAAGGTTGCCACAGGTGAAACTATGAAGTTCACCATTGAGTCTGAAGAAGAAGCTGCTGGTGAAGATAAGAAGAAGAAGAGGGAAAGAACAAATACTGCCAAAGTTCTTGGCAAGCCCTCCACGAGGAGAGATTCTGAAGAAGAATATGAAAAGGAAGAGAATGCTGCTCCAGCTCCTAAAGCTTAGAAGCTCATGGGAGATGCAATTAGATCAGGGGCTGCTCCATCTAAGCCCAAAGCTGCTGCTCTAGCTCAAAAGCCTAAACCCACGAGGAAAACCAGAAGTATTCCAGCTGATGATAAGAACAAGGCCCTAGTGCCTGAAGCTGTTGAATAAGATGATTCTCTTATTTTGAGAAAACTTAAGCCCAAGATCCCTGACCACAATGATGCACATCCTGTTCTAGAGAACATGAAAATCAGGAAGGATTCAGGACTGAGATTATGGATACAGTATGATCCATATGCTATCAGGAGAAGAACTGCTGTTGACTACAGGTTTCACACTAAGGGACATCAAGACTTTTATGAGATAGTTTTGCTTGACAAGAAGCCTATTGTCTG
Source organism: Aegilops speltoides (assembly GCA_021437245.1). Lineage (NCBI taxonomy): Eukaryota > Viridiplantae > Streptophyta > Magnoliopsida > Poales > Poaceae > Aegilops > Aegilops speltoides. The sequence continues at coordinate 137,844,916 of CM038144.1, forward strand.
TGACATGAGATGGGTTAACTGGGAGTACATCAAGGAGAATGCAGATCACTATCCAGGATTATATGACAGCTTCAAAGCATGTGGAGTTGATACATTTGTTGCCCGGAAGCTAACCAAGTGGAATGATGAGCTGATCATGCAGTTTTACTCCACTGCCCACTTCTACCCAAATGGGAAGATCATCTGGATATCAGAAGGTACTAGGTACCAATCCTCTATGGAAGAATGGTCACAGTTGATCAATGCTCCGGAAGAAAGTGAAGATGACTAGGATGTTTATGCTAAAAAGAAGAAAGACCATAACACTATGGCACACATGTACAAAGAGATCCCAGATGATGCTTTGGAGACTCATAAGTTTGGATCTGTCTATTTCTTGCTGTCTGGTCTGCCTACCATCAACTGGATCCTAAGGCACACATTTCTACCCAAGTCAGGTGATCACAAGATGAGCAGAGGACATGCTATCAATTTGCTACATTTCTTTGATGTACCTCAGAAGTTTAAAGTCATGAGTTTGATTGTGGAGACAATCAAAAGAACAACAGCTGATCAGAATATACCTTGTGGGTATGCCCCACAAATTTAGGAGATCATCAACTCCAAGATGGGCAAAGGCAAATATCTATTGGATAAGGAGCACCTGCCCATCTACCCTGAATTTGAAGATAACACTGTTGTTATGAATGAGAATGAACCATCATCAGCTCAAGCACATGAGAAGGGAGAGAAAGCAAGGGCAGAGAAAGCTGCAAAGATGCCAACTGCCGAAGAGGCATCTCAAGTATTCCTGAAGAGGCCACCCTGACTCAAAAACAGGAGAGTTTGGAGAGGATCATTGAGCAAAAATTCTAGGCTCTTGATGTCAAGGTCACTGAGATCCAAACTGCAGTTGAGCAACTTCAGGAAGTGGAGGAGAAGAAGGGCAAGTCTACTACCGATGCTTTTGCTAGAGTGCCCAGAGGACAAAGATCTGCTGCAGTACCTGTTCCAGATAGTAGAGCTACAACATCTACACCAGCTGCCATAGCTTCAGTGCCACCAGCTCCAGCAGCCACTCCACCAGCTCCAGCTACATCTACAGACGCTTTTGTCCTTGTAGTCATCTCTACACCACCTCATGAAGACCAAGCCTGAGACTCGTTAAGAACTATGCATCTTTTGAACTTTTTGGTAACTTGTTTCCAAAGGGGGAGAAAATGTATAGATCATAGGCTTCGAGAGAGAGTGTTGCTTTTTATCTCTCTTGTTTTTGGTGGTTGAACTTCTTTATTGTGTGAGCTTGATACATTATGTCTTTTGTGAGATACTTGGATGATCATGTGTTTGATCATATGCTACCCTTAATGCTTGTTGGATGATATTATCTTTTATATCCTTATATGATCATTCACTTTGCTTGGTGATGAGTGCATGTGTTCAATTACTATCACTTTGAGTGCTCCACCAAGATGCATGTGACATGGAAGAGTGACCCATGATCCTAACACATTGTGCATTTGCAGTCCAAAGCAAATTTTAAATAATGCACAAATTTAGGGGGAGCTCTTTCTTATCACATACTTCTCAAAGCTATGATGTTTTTCAATCTTATTATCATTTGTCGAAGCTTTGATCTATATGTTGTCATCAATTACCAAAAAGGGGGAGATTGAAAGTGCAACTATCCCTGGGTGGTTTTGGTCATTCCTAACAACATATAGCTTATTGAGCTAATGCTATTTCAAGATAAATATTTCAAGAAAGCTCAATGGTTGGCATGGCATGGATGAGAAACATGGACCCCTGAAAATGCTAAGGACAAAAGGATTGGCTCAAGCTCAAAGCACAAGACTCTACATTTTTCATCTTAGTGATCCAAGATCACATTAAGTCCATAGGAAAAGCCAATACTATCAAGAGGGGGTGAGGTGTTGCTTAATGCGTTTCTTGCTCAAAGTGCTTAGTGATATGCTCCAAAAACCCTCAACTACTTTCTCACATCCACATATGTCCCAAACCAAAATTCAAACTCATACCTACCGAAACTGTCTACCCGGTGCCACCGAGTTCAGTTGACATAGCCACTGCCAGAAACCCTAGTCTTGTCGGTCTCACCGATAGGGATCTCGGTCCCACCGAGATGGGATTGTAATCTCTCTGTTTCCCTTCGTAATGTTTCGGTCAAACCAAGATGAGCAATCGATCCCACCGAGATTGCAATGCAAACTCTTTGTTTCCCTTTTGTAATGTTTCAGTCCAACCGAGTTGAGCGAATCGGTCCCACCGAGTTTGCCTGACCAACTCTCTGTTTGTCTCTTACCAAAATCAGTCTCACGGAGTTTGTGTAATCGGAGTCACCGAGATTAGGTTATGCCCTAACCCTAACCATATCGGTCCCACCGAGTGGACATGTCGGTCCCACCGAAATGCCTAACGGTCACATTATGAACTAAATCGGTCCGACCGAGTTTGACGATTCGGTCCCACCAAGTTTGGTAAGTTGTGTGTAACGGTTAGATTTTGTGTGGAGGCTACATATACCCCTCCACCCACTCTTCATTCATGGAGAGAGCCATCAGAACATGCCTACACTTCCAATATACATTTTCTGAGAGAGAACCACCTACACTTGTGTTAAGGTCAAGATATTCCATTCCAACCACATAAATCTTGATCTCTAGCCTTCCCCAGGTTGCTTTCCACTCAAATCTTCTTTCCACCAAATCCAAATCCCGTGAGAGAGAGTTGAGTGTTAGGGACACTATCATTTGAAGCACAAGAGCAAGGAGTTCATCATCAACACACCATTTGTTACTTCTTGGAGAGTGGTGTCTCCTAGATTGGCTTGGTGTTACTTGGAAGCCTCCGTCAAGATTGTGGAGTAGAACCAAGGAGTTTTTAAGGGCAAGGAGATCGCCTACTTCATGAAGATCTACCATAGTGAGGCATCCTTCGTGGGCGACGGCCATGGTGGGATAAACAAGGTTGCTTCTTCATGGACCCTGCGTGGGTGGAGCCCTCCATGGACTCGCGCAACCTTTACCCTTCGTGGGTTGAAGTCTCCATCAATGTGGATGTACGATAGCACCACCTATCGGAACCACGGATAAAAAATCTCCGTGTCAACATTGCGTTTGCCTCCTCAAACTCCTCCCTTTACCTTCATACGCAATTGTTTTATATTCTGCTGCTATACTCTTAGAATTGCATGTGTAGGTTCATTGCTTGACTTGTACTAAGTTGCTAAAATCTGGCAAGAACTAAAACTGGGAAAATGCTAGATTTTTATTTGGTCAAGTAGTCTAATCACCTCCCCTCTAGACATAGTTTTGATCCTATATATATATATATATATATATATATATATATAGAGAGAGAGAGAGAGAGAGAGAGAGAGAGAGAGAGGAGGGCACGACGGGTTGGGTGGGGTTCGCGACAGAGAGGGGGGGGGTTGCTGCGGTTGGTTGGATGGATCGACGGATGGATGGATGATGAATGGATGGACAGATGTTTGCCATGTCATCAATCTATGCCATGACTGATTGCACGAATCAGAATGAAGCTTATGTAGTATTGTTTTTTCCTTTTGTTTCTCTTTTTTAACCTCTTATTCCGGATAAACATTCAACATGGCACCCTTTTATACTTTGTGAAAATGAGTCAATATTGTGCACATGTGTGTATCTTGGGATGACAAACAATGTTGATTTGCGGGGCTTTCATGTTCCTTGCACAAAATAATAATTTACCATTTTTCGAGTGCCCAAAATGAGTATTTTTTATGAAGGACCTACCATATATTTGTTGTAAAATTGGACCAAATCAATTTTCTAAATTATTAGGCCATATTTAATGCACAATTGACAAAATGGTTGGGTGTCAAAAGTTTTGATCCACCTCTGGTGAAAAACACAAATTCCCACCGTTTCAACAGGAAGCGGGTCAAATTTGAACTGGAGCTGCCTCATAGTTTGATCTTTATTTTTTCCAAAAATCATTTCTAGGTACATAAGTATCTATTTAATCATAGAAACATCAAAAGTTTTCCAAGATTCAACCACTCACTACTAGGGAAAAGCCTAGCAGCAGCGCGGGTTTTGGGCCTCTTAGTAGCTGGTACCGGGCGCGCTACTAATAAGCCTTCTGACTAACGTATAGCGATGGCCTTTGTTGTCCCACGCCTTGCTATACATGAATAGCTGTAGCACTCTTTAGAAAAGGGCGCTACTGATATTATCTGCAGCGCTGTTTACAGGGAAGCGCTACTGGTAAGACGGCGGTACTGCTAAATTCCCCCCCTCTCTACTACTAGTTTTATTAGTTTTTTTCCTGCATATTTGTTTTATATTTGTTTTGTATTTGAATAGGCTTTATACAATAATCTTTAGCATATCATACACATACAAATGTAATCATAGCATATACATACAATTAGTCTCATCAAATCATGTCATCATCATAATCATCATCCAACACAAAATGATCTCTCGTCATCAATCTGGAAAATAGTGATACAAGTCTCGATTATTTGCAAATACATTGTCATCCATCTAAACAATGATATACGCGAGAAGAGCTATCACTTTGAGTACATGAGTTTGTATCCCTCTCTCGCATTAGCGTGAACCTAAACTAACCATCGCTCGTCGCTCGGAAACCGGAAACCGGTACACTGGGTTCGACACTCCGCCACCGGGCTCGAACCTAAACTTGTGCAGGCGATCGCAGCTCCCGCTGCTGGATTTACCACATGCTTGCCGGTGACCATTCCTGCTCCATATCAAGCCATTCAAGAACAAAGTGTACAAGACAGAAGATCGAGACCCGGCAAGAGGAGCTTGCCGGAAGGCCGCCCTGTGCTCAAGAGTTACATCACTCACGCAAGGCCCCTGGCGAGAGGAGCTCGCCGGGAGACTAGAAGACTACATCGAGAAGACACGCCTCGGCGCTTATACGCGTCGGCGAGGGCCCGGGAGCGACAAGTTACAAAGCCCGACAAGCTTCCGGTCCGGCGAGATCAAGACCCGGCAAGGTACTTGCCGGGAGAGCTGCATCTGTGTGCCCGCCTCCAGCTCATCCGCCCACGCGTCGCCTTGAGCCCTCTCCAGAGACGCGTGGCGGATGGTGTGCAGCCTAGGGGTGCGGTGGCACTCCACGGTGGTGGATCCATCGGCGTGGCGACGGAGACGCAAAGGCGGGAGCTTTGGGGTCGACGGCGACGGGCATTAAATGCTCTTGTCCCCATCACAAAGTAGGTAGAAACCACTTTTTCGCTAATCGTAGCTGCACTTTGTTCCACTGCTCCAACTACCATCTCTTTTACATTTTACCCTTTCTCCCACGTTGACACTGTTGGTGACCCCTTTGCTCTATAAAAGGAGGCCCATGCACAACGTAGAGGGGGTTGGAATCCTTTGCAACTCCCACGCTCGGTGTAGCTGCTACTGTAGCTCTTCAAGCTCCCGAGCACAATACAACACAAAGCAGCAGTAGGGTTTTACGCGTCCATCGCGGCCCGAAGCTGGGTAAAAATCCGCCCGCGTGCATCGCCTCGATCTGCTCTCTGTGCCTCCTCCGCCCTCGTACCGCACTCACGAAGGGGCCCCGGCCCCATAGGTGCTCGCGGCGGGCGGGCCTCCCATCCTCCGTCCGCCCCGACATCTTTGGCGCGCCAGGTAGGGGGCGTCGAGGTTGTGCGGACCTGATCCGGCATTCGCGCGGGCGCGTTCTTCATCAACCTCTCCAGTTTCATCGGCGACTTCATCGACAACTGCGCCATGGCCCCGAAGACGAGGGCTTCAAGGGTTGCAGACCCGCTTATGTTTCACCCGCCGCCACCGGAGCCAGCGGTGGGCGGAGGAGACGCGGCGAAGGGTGGACACCAGCGAGGGTACTCGCGGCGCCACCGCATCTGTGGACAAGACGGATGACCACGCCGGTCTCCGTGGATCCACGTCCATCTCAGCAAGACGACGACCCAGCAGCACTGCGTGCCGCAAGATGTGGTATCCGCCGCCGGAAAGAACATGCGGAGGCTCGCGGGATGCTCCGGACCGCTGTCCATGCATGAGCAAAGCGAAGTGCTGGCGGAATCCTGCTCCTCCTATCGCTACTAGGAGTCCGAGTATATCCTGTTCCTCGCGCCGCTCGCCCCCGCTCCCCTCCGCTCTGGCAGGCGCATCTCCCTGGAGCGCTACGCTGTCGTCGAGGACCCGCCATCGAGCTCCAAGTCCGGCTAGGACAGCTCTGGTGCTCACTCCGACAAGCGCAGCTCCTTGGAGCGCTCTAAGCCCGGCGAGGGCAGCTCTAGTGCTCGTTCCGGCAAGCGCATCTCTCCGGAGCACTGCGCTGCCGTCGAGGATGCGCCATCGAGCTCCACCGACAAGTCGGGAAACAAGAAAAGAAAAGCTAAGCCACTCGAGCTTTTGTGCGAGCACTCCTTAATTCCATGTTTTTATTTGTTATATCCTCGTCGTTAGTCCTTTGTGCGCAAAACCTCAGGCGCGGAGGAGCCTGCCATGGATAGCCGCACCCTTACTTTGCTTCGAGCACACTCAACGAGTTAAAAGTGAGCCGCGACCAGCTTCGCGCCCTTGTTTCGTTTCGAGTCTGTTCAGCAAGTTAAGTGCGTCGCGACTAGACGCGGCAAGGTTGCTTGCCGGAAGCGACACCAGCCAGCGGGCTGCTGATGTTCCGTACTCAGCAAGTGTGTTAAGCACCGGCAAGTTCCCTAGAAGCGTAGGGTAAAAACGCACAAAGGGTGTAAAGTAGAGGGTGTAACGTGGCAAGCTTTGCCGTGAGATGTCCTTCGTATGAGAGACTTGTGCGCGAGAGGAGCCAAGTCGTGGCCCGATTATGCATTTGTTTTGTTTCCGAGTCCGCTCAACAAACACAAGTGTGTTGCTGCACCTTACCTTGCTTCCGAGCTTGCTCGCAAGTTAAGCGTCGAATCGCCCGGCAAGGTTGTTTGTCGGAAGCAACACCGCCAGCGGGCTGTCCCGCACTCGGCAAACGTGTTCGCCCCGGCAAGCTCCCCGGGAGCGTAGAGTACAAACATACGAGGGGCAAGGCACGGCATCATATTGCACAATCAAGCAACAAGGAGAAACCAAAAGAGCGCGCCAGCACCTGGGCCCCGGCAAGCCAGGGTTGCTGGGGGCTGCGAGCGCCAAGTTTCGTCTCCGGCGAGCCAGCCTCGCTGAGGGCTGCGAGTACCAAGATCCGTCTCCGGCAAGCCGAGTTTGGGGCTGCGGTATCGAATAAGTTTTTCATCCTCGTCATGCATCCTCCTATGGACCGGAAAGGCGGGCTGCGTCTTTGAACGAGCGTGTCTTGTAAAACCCGACGCGGAGGAGCCAAGTCGTGGCCCGATTGTGTACTTGTTTTGTTTCGAGTCCGCCAACAAACACAAGTGTCTGCTGCACCTTACCTTGCTTTCGAGCCTGCTCGACAAGTTAAGCGTCAATCGACCCGCAAGGTTGTTTGCCGGGAGCAACACCGCCAACGGGCTGTCCCGTACTCGACAAGCGTGTTCGCCCCGGCAAACTCCCCGATAGCGTAAGAACATACAAGACACGAAATCAAGTAAAAGACTCGGTCCGCAAGCTTTCCTCTCTTTTCATTAAAAACATCCTAGTTTAATACAAGTCCATAGAGGATGAAAAACATGATAGAGAGGGTTACAAGTTTTAAATACAGCTAAGGCCCGAGGGCTTACAAATTAAAAAGATAAGGTGCCGTGATCCCTCTCTGTTTCTCTGCTCAGGAGTTCGGGAGGTAGGTCAGGAGCCCCGGCAAGAGAAGCTTGCCGGGAGGGCGAAGGCGCCTAGGAGAGCATGGCGGTGAGCGCCATCGCGCTCGCGGGTGGCGACCCTCGAGCTGCGCAAGGTGGACGGGCATGGAGGAGCGCCCCGGAGAGCTACGGCGCCAGAAGACACCAAGAGAACACCCGGGGCCGCCAGAGCTTGGCGGAGGCGGAGGCGCGGAGGTAGAGCTTGAAGACGGGTGGCGGGACGTCAGCACGCTGTCGAGGGCACCTCGCCCTCGTACTCGATTTGACGGCCTTACCGCCATCCCCTCTTCCTCTTCTGCTGCCTCTCACGCCAGCCGCCCAAGGAGACGGCCCGGGGAGTTGAAGGCGGCGACCGGATTACGGGTCGCCGGTGGCCATGAGGCAGCGGTGTCCGGCGCCTAGTCGGACCCGCCATCCCCGCCGTCGTCGCTGCCGCTCCCTCCTCGTCACTCTCGCTCGAGGAGGGACCTTCGCTATCCGAGGAGCTGTCCACACAGCATCTCACCCGGGTCCCGTAGTCCCCGAAGACCTTGACGGCGAGAAGGTCGCCCTCCATTAACTTGAAATGGAGGGTAAACCCCGCCGTCAAGCTATGGATCCGGGCGAACGTCTTCCACCCTCGGTCGAAGAACATCACGCCGGGGGCTGGGGACACGACACTCACTCGAGTGCCGCTGATCCCGCAGCCCCTCATGCGCAACTCCATCACGTCGGGTGGATCCGGTCCCATCGCGTCCGCAAACGGGGCCGGCAGCCGGAGGCGGCGACGAGGCGCCCGGCGAAGCTTGATGAAGAACTCCCAGGGGTCATCTCCGGTGTGGACCGCGATCGTGGGACGGGAGACGCCGGGGAGAGGGGGAGGCACATCGCCACGACCGCCTCTCCCGACCGCCTCGGCCACGCCCTCGGCCTCGTCGCTCACCCACGCCTCCCTCTCCCTCTCGGGGCGGCTCCGCCGCCACGGGCAGGATAGGGAGAGGTGCGCTGCCGGAGGCGACCCTCGCTGCCACCGCCGAAGAACCGGATTTCCTCCTCCATGGCGTAAAGAAGAACGGAAGATGAAGACGAAGGAGAAGAGGATGAGTGTGGCCATTGTGCTCCCCTTCCGCCCTTTTTAAAGGGGCGAGGTGGGGACTCAACCGCCCGCCGACCAATCGGGAAGCGAGGAGGCCGAGGAGCGGGCCGACTCGCCTTCTCCGCCTGCGGACGGCTCGGTCTCCCACCTTCACCGCCACGCACCTGTGCATGAGGGCGCGTGGCGAAAAAGCGGAGCCGAGCGACGGTGAAGCGACTCGCTCGCACCACGATCACGGGTGGATGCCTTAAAGATCGCATGCGCCGCCCACGTCTCCCACGACGCCGCAATCGACGCGTGCCGTTCTACGGGAAGGTGGCGGATGCTGAGCGGATTCGACGCGCCGTGGGCGCGTGTGCCCGCTGACCGTCTTGGGCCTGGCCCAACAGCGCTTCGGCACCGTGTGTGGCCCAGGCCGGGGCTCTGTCGGTGTACTAAGGTAGGGGTACATCAGTACCCCAACTTGTGCACGGGCGATCGCAGCTCCCGCTGGCTGATTTACCACATGCTTGCCGGAGACCATTCTGCTCCATATCAAGCCATTCAAGAACAAAGTGTACAAGACAGAAGATCGAGACCCCGCAAGAGGAGCTTGCGGGAAGGCCGCCCCTGTGCTCAAGAGTTACATCACTCACGCAAGGCCCTGGCGAGAGGAGCTCGCCGGGAGACTAGAAGACTACATCAGAGAAGACACGCCTCGGCGCTATACGCGTCCCGGCGAGGGCCCGGGGAGCGACAAGTTACAAAGCCCGACAAGCTTCCGGTCCGGCGAGATCAAGACCCGGCAAGGTACTTGCCGGGAGAGCTGCACTGTGTGCCGCACTCCAGCTCATCGCCCGCGCCGCCTTTGAGCCCTCTCCGAGACGCGCGTGGCGGATGGCTGTGCAGCCTAGGGGGTGCGGTGGCACTCCACGGTGGTGGATCCATCGCCGTGGCAGACGGAGACGCAAGGGCGGGAGCTTTTGGGGTCGACGGCGACGGGCATTAAATGCTCTTGTCCCCCACTGTCAAAGTAGGTAGAAACCACTGTTCAAGCACTGTAGCTGCACTGTTCCCGCACTGTTCCAACTACCATCTCTTTTACATTTTTACCCCTTTCTCCTACGTTGACACCTGTTGGTGACCCCTTTGCTCTATAAAAGGAGGCCCATGCACAACGTAGAGGGGGTTGGAATCCTTTGCAACTCCCACGCTCGGTGTAGCTGCTACTGTAGCTCTTCAAGCTCCCGAGCACAATACAACACAAAGCAGCAGTAGGGTTTTACGCGTCCATCGCGGCCCGAAGCTGGGTAAAAATCCGCCCGCGTGCATCGCCTCGATCTGCTCTCTGTGCCTCCTCCGCCCTCGTACCGCACTCACGAAGGGGCCCCCGGCCCCATAGGTGCTCGCGGCGGGCGGGCCTCCCATCCTCCGTCCGCCCCGACATGTCGTATATATAATCCTGGCGTAGCATTTCTTCACCATCTATGATCTATGCACCTGCATCGTCACATGAGTCGATGATATGCAACATATATAGTTGAGCAACAGAAAGAGACAGACTTGGCAAAAATAGAAACAACATATCATAAGCATAAATAACAAAGTTCATCATACCCAAAATGCCGTAACTAGAGTGATTTTCGCTAGTCGAGGAGGAGGACGGTTTAATTACATCACAAATAAAGTTTCACCGTGCATAACTCAAAGTTTTGCCATACAGAAAGTATGGACTAAACAGACACATTGTCATATATCGACAATCACTCCACCATGTTGTGCCATCCATCCATGTCAGGAAGATAGTCCTCGAGCTTAGTGAAAGGCTTCATGTCGAGACGCTGAGAGGCTGTCCATGTTCGGACGTCTTCCCGCGACATTTGTCCTTCTCCGTAGAACATCCCTGTTTTTTCGACGACCTACTTCATGATGATTTGGGCAAGTTCGTGCTGGATGTTATAGAACTCAGCTCGAAGTCGATGATCCTCGATATCTCCTATGTCCTTTGCCCATTACAGAATATGGGCATCGCTAGATCTAGGTGACATGTGAAGGTTCTGGTGATCCCGTCTGTACTCCAGCATGTAGTATAGGACATAGAATCCATCATTAAGGGAATCGTTCGATTGCTGGATGCAGCAGAAGTCGGTCTTATGGCTGAAGGCGACCCTGCCGCCCCTTATCTTCTTGTCCCTAACCTCTCCACCCCTTGCTTGGTAGTAAAACATAGCACTGTCGAGAACATCTTTGATGTGGGTGTAATCCTTTTTGTGAATGTTCTTCGACGAGTCCAAGTAAAGAGCGTGGGAGAATCGGGGGTAGAGGAACCCGTTGCCTCTTTGCTTTCGGTTCTACACTGGCTCCGCTCCCCGAGGCAGCACCAGTCTTGATGCCGGTATGAATCTCAGCGCCGGTCTCAGCCTCAGCACCGGTCTGCGTGTCGGTCTCAGTCCCCGATGCCACCGGTGGGCCCAGCAACAACATCGGTTGATCGTCGGTAAGGCTAAAAAATTCATCTGCCGCCCGGTAGACGTCGTCGCAATCACCAGAACCCTGTCCTTCATCGTTGCTAGCCATGTTTCCTATGATTAAATCTAGTCAATTAATTCTAGACCTAATAAAATGAATAATGACATAAAAAGGCCTATTGTTTTGCAGGAATGTTGACTCCTTCTGGTGGGGCAAATCCGGCACTCGATATGTCCTAGTTTAGAAGAAGTCATGCCAAAATTCACGGAAAATTTCGCATGACCTTTGCTAAAAAGTGGACAAATCGAGAACCTGAAATTTGCTTAACAGAAATGAATCAACATTCGCAAAACATACGCCACTCAAAGATCATTCCCTCGAAACAACAAATCCACTTGGGCACAATCGAACAACTTCAATGAAAAGATATAACATGACCACTTCAATGAAAAATAAAATTTGCCTAAATTCTTTTCCTTGAAAAATAGTGGTCTTTTCAAAAATCAAAAACCTTTGCAAAATGACCTCACTAAACACTTCTCTGCCTAGGACAGAACCCAAATTATGTTGATCTAGCTATTCCTCTCTCTCACACAAACACACATTATTATCTCTAACCCTTCTCTGCCTAGGACAGAATCCAATTAAATTGCAAAGGAACTCCATTTCTATAACCCTTCTGACCTAATGCTCTAAAATAAATTTTCCTCTAACCTAGCCAACATACTTAACCTAGCTTGTTAATCTAACGAACCTATTTAACCTAGTTAGTTAATCTAGTTTACCTAGATAATTAACCCTAATTAAACTAGTTAACGCAGCTAGTTCTCTGTCAAAGGCCAAAATAAAATTTTGCACTAATTAACCTAGATAATTAACCTAATTAAACTAGTTAACCTGACTAGTTCTCTGTCAAAGCCCTAACTAAAATTTTGCCCTAACCTACATAATTAATCTAATTAAACTAGCTAACCTATGCATGAGATAGAGAGGAGGGGTGGGGGCTTACAGAGGATGGCTCCGGTGGTGGCGACGGAGGTAGTGGTGGCGAGGGAGGCTGGGGCGTCTCCGGTGACGGTGAGGGAGGCAGGGCCGTCTCCAGTGACGGCGAAGGAGGCAGTTGTGGCGAGGAAGGATCCGGTGGCATCGACGGCGGCTCCGGTGGCATTGATGAGGCCGCGCGGCTCCGTGGCGTTGGGGCCGGCTTCGGTGGCGTCGACGGCGCACGACTCTGGTGGCATCGATGTCGGCAGGAGACGGCGGCGAAGTGGGGCAACGGCGAATCGGGGAGACGGCGGCGCGCGGGGTGGGTTGAGGGATTTGGGGGAGAAGTGGTGGCCGGGGGGAAACGGTTTTTTGATTATGTCAAACTTAGCGGTAGTGCGTTTGATAAAACGCGCTATAGCTAAGATTGCTATAGCGGGTTTTACAAAACGCGCTGCTGCTATAGCTATGTAATTTTCTTCCATTTTTTAATTTCCTTTTCTGTTTCTATAACGGGGGTCTAGGACACGCGCTGCAGCTACGTTAGCTACATCGCCTCTGACAAACACACGCTGCTGCTATGCCTTCCTACGTTTTTTCGCCTTTTCATTTATTTTGCCTTACATTTTATTTTTTCCTTTCTCCTTTTTCTATTTCTTTCATTTTCATTTACTTTTCTATTTGTTTTTCATCTTATTTTATTTCCGTTAGTAGTAGCGCTCTTCTTAGTAAACGCGCTGCTACTTATGCCCTAGCGGTAGCGCGTTTCTTCCAAGCCCGCTACTGCTATGCGTAGCCTATCATTCTAGCAATGGGAATATTAGTAGTAGCTCTTTTGCCACTACACGCGCTACTGCTAAGGTTGTATCTGTAGCGCGGTTTTTCTTCAATCGCTGCTGCTATCTAGCACTAGCGTCCTTTTTTGACCCGTGCTGTTGCTAAATTTCTGTGTACAAGGTTTTCCCTAGTAGGGACTAGCTAGGAACGGTCAAGCCCACCATTTTGACCACATTTTGAAACAGGCATAAAAAATTCAAAAAAATCAAAAAATTGGAAAACCTTCGCATTGTGTCATTATATGTGCCAAAGTTTCCAGGAAAAATAATAAACTTGAAATACGACAATTATTTTTAAAAAGTGTTCTCAGAAATGAGCTATCATGCATGAAGATTCATGGCTTTCAAGCCAAATGATCAATCTTATGGCCACATTCATGGCATAGTTTGTTCAAATGATCTCATATTGTGCACAAGGGTGCATCTTGGAATGGAAAACAACATTGCCTAAGGGAGTTTTAATTTTCTTTTCATGGAAAATACATTTTCCATTTTCTGAGTGCTCGAAATGAGTTTTTTTTTGGTGAAGGACCTACCATATATTTGTTGCAAAATTGGACCTAATCAATTTTATAAAATACTAGGCCATATTTAATGCACAATTGACAAAATGGTTGGGTGTCAAAAGTTTTGATTCACCTATGGTGAAAAAGACAAATTGCGGCCGATTCAGTAGGAAGCGGGTCAAATTTGAACTACAGCTGCCTCATAGTTTGCTATTTATTTTTTCCAAAAATCATATCTAGGTACATAAGTATCTATTTAATCAGAGAAACATCAAAAGTTTTCCAAGATTCAACCACCAGCTAGGAACGGTCAAGGCCGCCGTTTTGACTGCATTTTGAAACGAACATAAAAAATCAAAAATTGGAAAACCTTCACATTGTGTCATTATATGTGACCAAGGTACCAGGAAAAATAATAAACTTGTCATATGGCAATTCTTTTAAAAAAGTGTTCTGAGAAATAAACTATCATGTGTGAAGATTCATGGCTTTCAAGTCAAATGGTGAATCTTATGGCCACACTCTAGTTTGTTCAAATGATCTCATGTTGTGCACAAGGTTGCATCTTGGAATGGAAAACAATGTTGCCTAAGGGAGTTTTCATTTTCTTTGAAAGGAAAATTCATTTTCCATTTTTCAAGTGCCCAAAATGAGGTTTTTTTGTGAAGGAACTACCAAATAAATGTTGTAAAAATGGACCAAATCAATTTTATAAAATACTAGGCCATGTTTAATGCACAATTTACCAAATGGTTGGGTGTCAAAAGGCTTGATCCACCTCTGGTGCAAAATACAAATTCCCACTGATTTAGTAGGAAGTGGGTCGAATTTGAACTGTAGCTGCCTCATAGTTTGCTCTTTATTTTTTCCAAAAATCTTTTCTAGGTACATAAGTATCTATTTAATCAGAGAAACATCAAAAGTTTTCCAAGATTCAAACACTAGCTAGGAACGGTCAAGTCCGTCGTTTTGACAGCATTTTGAAACGGTCATAAAAAATACAAAAAAAAAATGAAAAAATTGGAAAACCTTCGCATTGTGTCATCATATGTGACCAAGTTTCCAGGAAAAATAGTAACCTTGTAATACGGCAATTATTTTTTTGAAGTGTTCTCAGAAATGAGCTATCATGCGTGAAGATTCGTGGCCTTCAAGCCAAATGATCAATCTTATGGCCACATTCATGGCATAGTTTGTTAAAATGATCCCATATTGTGCTCAAGGGTGCATCTTGGAATACCAAACAATGTTTCCTAAGGGAGTTTTCATTTTCTTTGCACGAAAAATTCATTTTCCATTTTTTGAGTGACCGAAATGAGGTTTTTTTGTGAAGGAACCACCAAATGTTGCAAAAATGGACCAAATCAATTTTATAAAAAACTAGGCCATGTTTAATGCACAATTTAAAAAATGGTTGGGTGTAAAAAAATTTTATCCACCTCTGGTGAAAAAGACAAATTTCCGCCAATTCAGAAGGAAGCGGGTCAAATTTGAACTGCAGTTGCCTTATAGTTTTTTCTTTATTTTTTCCAAAAATCATTTCTAGGTATATAAGTATCTATTTAATCATAAATACATGGTTTGGTGGTGATAGGTTGAGGTTTGGATGGTGGCCCAGGGCCCCAACTCCAAAGCGCATAGACTCGCATGCCCGCCGCATGGTCACCGTGTGACCGTCGCGTTGCCATGCGTTCTGCGAAGCCTAGGTATGTCTAGTATGTTTGGCACTCCCTAGGTAGATGCTTGGAAGAAAATAACAACAGAAGAATCTCACGAGGAGACCGAACTATGCTCAAACATGAATTAACAACCATGTGTTTGATTAACGGTACAGGAAATTCACAAGGCCAATGGGCCTGAGTTTTGGCTGAGGATGATCATCTACTAGGGAGATAGTCTTGGCAAATTTTAGGCTCAAATGGAGGAGTTTGGATGGCACTTGCTTTGCAAAGTACCATATCGGGCAGAAATATGGATGTTGAAGCCGGGCTCAAATGGATAAGTGGATTGAGTTGAAATTTTGTGGAGTATGGTAATTTTGGCATAGTAAATCACTGTAAAAAGTTTATACCATTTGGATAATCCTAGCTTGTACTTCCTTCACAAAGCTTCTCTCTGGATAGAAACTTTAGAAATTTGTTGAGGAAGATTTAATAGGCAAATGGAGCTGAATATTGGAATGTGGCAACGATTTGTATATGTAAGATGGCACAAAAAGTTTGAGGAAAATAGGAGGTGTCTAGATAGCACTTGCTTTGCAATGTGCCAATTTGGACATGAAATGGAAATTTAAGCTGGGCTTACATAGATGATTGGATTATGCTGAAATTTTGTGTAGGGGGTTTCTATAGTCAGAGTAATGTCCTGGTAAATTTTCAACAATTATAAAGCAACATAAAATGTAGTTGCTTCACAAACTGAAAATATTACCATAAACAAAGATTCGACGGTGAGCTCACATGTATTGTTAGATAGTGCGAAACTTTTGTGTAGAGCTATGACTTCGGCATATAGAATATGTGGCAAAAATTTAACTCATTACGATATTCCTATCTTGTACTTTCTTCACAAAGCTTCTAGGTGAATAGAAACTTTGGAAATTTGCCGAGGAAGATTTACTAGGAAAATTGAGCTGAATATTGGCATCTGGAAATGATTTCGGTATGGAGGATTGACCAAAAAAGTTTGAGGGTAATAGGAGTGGTATAGATAGCACTTGCTTTGCAATGTGCCAATCTGGACAGAAAATGAAAATTGAAGCTAGGCTCACATAGATGATTTGATTGAGCTGCAATTTGGAGGAGGGTGATAATTTGGCCATATGAATGCACTGTATAAATTTCATGCCATTTGGATGTGCATAGCTAGTACTTCCTTCACAAAGCTTCTAGCTGAACAAAAACTTTGGAAATTTGCCGAGGAACATTTACAAGGCAAATGGAGCTGAATTTTGTCATGAGGCAATGATTTGGATAGGAAAGAGTGCCCAAAATTTTTGAGGGCAATCAAGAATATAAAAGTAGAACCTCCTCCACAAAGTGTTGTTCTGAACAAAATAGGAAAATGAATATTGTTGAATTATATTTTAACAAGGCGAGGAAGGCTTTTGACATATCTGACGAAGATATGATCCAAAGAATTTATGAGAATTTTTACGAAATTTTGGGACTAACAAAAATATAGGTTGCTTCACAACCTAGGGCAAAAATTGATACATGGACATGACACTTAGGCAAAACTGATGAGGTGGCGCCTAGGCATAGCAATCCACCACAACTTACAAGGTTATGATCATCTATATTGGTCGTGATCACCTAGAAATAAGGCAGCAGATCAGTGATGTCTGCTTTATGACCATTTCGTGTATGGAAATTACGACCTTTATGGCCAAAATGGTCGATATAGTTGAGGGTTTGGAGCCCCTCGAGCAGCTTTTGACCAATTGGTCTCAAATGGTCGTAGATCTATGACCAATTCTTCCAGGGTCACTAACAGAAGGTCACTAGTTGACATATTTCTTGTAGTGCTTGCTAGCACGCAAATGGCTGCAGCCAGAGAATCGGCAGAGAAAGCCCATTTGGCGGTACTACTTAATAGCCCAGTTCTCAGCGCTTACGCCGAAGAATACTTGGCGAAGATACGCCAAAGCTTCTTACCAATGGTGCCTTCATCAGATGTGGAGATGAAGGAGCACACCAAGAACTACGATGAATTGCTGAAGAAGCATTTAGCACAAGGATCCATCGATGACATTGCTACGTGGTTGGCACAAAAGCCATCACCTATGGTGTTGACGTACCAAGCATATGACATAAATGGATACACGTTCTACACTGATAAACATGATGACAAGACCTCATATAAGAACAACTCTGTTAGAATAGAATGCATGATTGTAGATGAAGCTGATAAAATTAAAGGGTATATTATGGAACCATCAAAGATATTTGGGAGCTTGACTATGTGAAAGTTAAGGTGGCATTATTCAGGTGCTCATGGATCCCTCTTGGTCAAGTAAAGGTTGATGATTACCAGAAGACCTGTGTTAACAGGACAACAATGGCATATCACGCGGACCCGTTCAGTCTTGCCAGCGATGCTACACAGATTTTCTTTGCAGAAGACCCTTTGCATAAGAACTGCCATGTAGTGATGCTTGGGAAGAGCAGGGTATTGGGTGTAAACGATGTTGCCGATGAGGACGAGTACGATGAATTAGATGAGTTGCCAGCCAAGGGATCATGCACCCGTGCAACAGAGAAGCGTAAAATCATCAGAAAACACAAGTTCATTTGGGGTCAACTTAATGATCCCAATTCCCCCATGTACATGGGAATTAAGCCATAAGACTAGTATTTATGCCTACCCTGCAACTTAATTCGTTCAGTTTTGAACTGTCGTGTGTACTGAATTTGTGAGTTATGCCCAGTTTTCTGTTGATGTAAGAACCATTAATATGTTGTCCTTGATATGTTGTCAGCTCACGCAATGAATATGATCTATTTATTATTATTATTATTATTATTATTATTATTATTATTATTATTATTAGTATTATTGTATCATCGAGGTAGCACACTCAATTGATCTCACTACAGTATGTGTGAACAAAAATATGTATGCAATTTGGTTTGCGAATAGAAAATGGTCCGTTGATGAAAGCCGTGTGCCGACAAAACCCCGCCCACGATCTGAGTCGTGCGTTCTAATTGGCTAGAATCCAAACCCCATGGATTGTAGGTCTACACCATTGGATGCTCCCAGATCTAACGACGATCCTCATCCCTTTCGACAACACATGCAGTTCTAGTTGTAATTTTATTTTTATGCACATAATGCACGTTAAACTCAAAAAATGTCTTAAATATAGCTAATGATACCCGAAATGCGCTAGAAAATAAAACCCGTGGTATAATGGTGATTGCGTACCGTGGAAATATTAATGGGGCCAAACGATGAAGTCACCGGCCACAGGAGTTTGAATTGACACGTCTCCTTTGGGAAACCACGATCCTTCATGTGAGATGCTCCGGTTTGGAAGGAGCGATCATCAAAACTTGTGCCAAACTATACTATTTTTTCCACGGGGTCGTGATAGCACGCCACGGGCACACATCGATTTTGATGATGTCCGGACTCCATCTGAATTTCATGTAACTAAAATACCAACTAGGCCGATGCCAGTGGCCGCACCTCTCAGCCGAAATGTTTGAAACTTCTCCCCGCTTCTCGAACAAACTGATGAAAACTCGTAAAGCGATGCACAAATGATGTGTACACCTTCTTTGCTAGGATGGTCGTAATGGAATATCATAGCTAGTATCATGCCAACTAGGCCATTTTGATGAGCTGTCATAGAATTAAATGAAGAAAGAGAGGGTTAAGTATCATATCATGAAACCGTGTGATAATAAATGCTATGCTACTATGTGTCATGCATGACAATAAATAAAGTACTAGATGATACTACTCTATGATACCATGCATTAGCTAGCTAGTATCATCTAGGTAGCTAATGCATGATACTAGTATATGCATGATACTAGTGTATGATCGATACTAGCTAGCTACCTCGATAATGAGCGCATAGTATCATAAGTTAGTATCTTAGGTTGCCTTATTCATTTCCATGCATGACACAAAGTAGTACGACATTTAATATGTGATACAGTTTATCATGGTATGATACCCGGCCCACACCCTCTCTTTCCACATTTAACAGTGTGCCACAGCATCCAAAAGGTCTAGTTGGCATGCATATGATACCTCCGCAAAGGTGTTGTGCCCGTCCATAGGGGGGCTAGCAGGGACGTCGCTGGCGGCAGGACGGAGTGGGTCATCCACGACCACCACGTTGCTGGGGAAGTCGTCAATGGTGGCCGCCTCGGCGATGGAGAGCTTGCCGAAGAGGTCGTCAAGGCCGCTCGCGGGCTAAGCGGCCTCCACAGCGGGCGATGTGCCAAGGCTCGCGCAGGCGGTCGCATCGGGCTGGCTGATCGCACTACCCACGACGTGCTCGCCAGAGAGGAAAAGGGTTCCCATCCAGAATGTGTCTCCAGCCGACGCCGCGGATGGCCCCATGGTGGGCGCCAACTGTCGTGGTAATCTCACGTGAGATGTCAGGGGGTGGCTTATCATGGATGGGGCCAGAAGAACTTCGTCGGGTCTTAGAGGCGGGAGTGAGCACGAGTTCGGGCTGACATGAGACGTACCCAGATTCAGGGCTCTTCGAAGAGATGAAAACCCTACTCCTGCTCCACGGGATCTCCGCATGATGACTATGATCACAAAGAGTACAAGGGTGCTCCTAGAGTTGCTTTGCTAGAGGTGGAAGAAGGGCAAGGCTAGCTCCCTTCTCCCTAGCTGTGGTGTGAGTGGAATGAGCTTGGAACCCTTTGCATTGGTGAGGCCTGGGGGGTTTTATAGGCTAACCCCCCCAGGGGTACATTGGTAATGTGGTCGGGTGTAGGACCCCGCTGTCATTGTCTATGGTGGTCGGGTTCTCCGCCGGCTTCTGGGGCCCGCCAATGGAGGGCCCCGCCGGCTACCGAGGTTCCGGCCGACAGGTGGGGTCCGCCACCTGCGGGCCCCATCACGGCTCTTCACTATAGCGCTGCCCATGCTGAAGGAGGCCGTGTCGGGCGCTACATGGCTACAGTGCCGCACCGGGCGGGTTGGCGGCCGCCTGGCGGCACTTACTATAGCCACGCTTGGCAAGCATTTGGGGGGGGGAGCATGGGGCATTGTTGCCATGCCCTAGTTTGTCGCTTGGTCAGGCTCAGACTCCAAGGGAGGGGGCAGGCCGCCTGCTAGAGGCCGGCTCATACCCAAGCTGCCTTCTGGGAGCACGTCGTCTTCTGGAAGCCGGCTATGCGGCACTGGCCCACGTTGGAAATTGGCCGCAAGACCAGTCGGCTTAACAGGCTCAGCCGGCCCCGATGTCTTGAAATCTCTTTAAGTGCGGTGAAGCTACCCGGGGTCTCCCCCCAACAAAAGGCTCTCCAATCCTTCAACCTACGAAAAATTTCAAAGAATGAATTGGTGGAGGAGGAAGAGGAAAAGGAAGAGAGGGTCTAACTTGGGAGGAAAAAATAGAGGGAGTCGGTCGGAGGTCAGCCGGCGGCAGCCCGACGGTGCGGGGACAGAAAAGGGGATCAGGGCGGGGGCATCGAGTGGGATAGGGCAACTTCCCAGCAGCACAAGCCCCTCGTAATTTGTATGAGCGGCTGAAGAGCTGGACGACCGTAAGGATCTGGATGATCGGAAAGATCCGGACGTATCTAATTTTTGATTGTTCCATGCTATTATATTACCCCTTTTGGATGTTTATGGGCTTTATTTTACACATTTATATCATTTTTGGGACTAACCTACTAATAGGAGGCCCAGCCCGTATTGTTGTTTTGTTGCCTATTCAGTATCTCAAAGAAAAGGAATATCAAACGGAGTCCAAACGGAATGAAACCTTCGGGAGCGTGATTTTTGGAACGAACGTGATCCGGAGGACTTGGAGTGCAAATCAAGAAGCAGACGAGACAGCCACGAGATAGGAGGGCGCGCCCCCCCTATAGGGCGCGCCCCCTGTCTCGTGGGCCTCTCAGGTGGCCACCGACGTACTTCGTCCTCCTATATAAGCCTACGTACCCCGAAAACATCCAGGGAGCCAACGAAACACAATTTTCACCACCGTAACGTTCTGTATCCGCGAGATCCACTACAAAGAAATACACTTCTGTGATGATACGTGTTTGTCACAGTAGGTTGCGTTTTTAGTCATGCATGTACATCCATGACAAATTTATGACAGAATCAAGATAGCATACCTTTGCTGTCGTAGAAGTGTTCCATGACATTACCAAAATTATCATCACGGAAGTGTCCACTTCCATGACGATAAATCGCGCGTCACAGAAGTGCTTTCGTCAAGGGTGACCGACACGTGGCATCCACCATAACGGAACTCCGTTAAGCTATCGAGTCGAGTTTTGGATCCGATAACCCGTTAACAGCCCCGACCAATGGGGATTTTCCACGTGTAAAATCATCATTGGCTGTAGGAGACACGTGTCAGGTCCGCGCTGGCACAGGTGTCACTCATCCAATGGGCGAGACGCGCCTATGATATGTTGACACGTGGACCGGCCCATCAAGTTTAAATGGGCCGGCCCAACTAAACGCCCACAAGATTTTGCGGACCATAATGGGCCGGCCCAGCTAAAGGCGCATGAGATTTTGCGGACCATAATCGGCTGGCCCAGCTAACGGCCCACAAGATTTTGCGGACCATAATGGGCCGGCCCAGGTAAAGGCCCACAAGATTTTTGTTTGCCATAATGGGCTGGCCTAAGTAAAGGCCCACAAGATTCTTGCGGACCATAATGGGCCGGCCCGGCTAAAGGCCCACGAGATTTCGCCGACATTAACGGGCCGGCCTAGCTGTAGGCCCACAAGAATTTGAGGACCCTAGTAGGCCGACCCATTAACTAGCTGCCATGTTTTGGGCCAAATGCCGGCCCATATTTGATCCGGTCCATTAATGGCCTGCCACATTCCGGGCCTAATAGTGGACCATATGAGATCCGGCCTGTTAAAAGCCTACCACGTTCTGGGCCAAATTACGGCCCAGATTAGGTACGGCCCTTTAAGAGGCTATGGGCTCAATTATGGCCCATATCAGATTCGGCCCGTCAACTAGACACTATGCTTTTGGGCCCACTTGCTAGAGGCCCACTTAGTAATTCGGCCTGACATTAGTTTTGGCCCCTTAAGGACCCGTTTAACATTTCGGCCCTATATTAATTTCGGCCTGTTAAATGCCCGTCATATAGTTGGGCCTAAGTACGACCCGGTTTGCATCCGGCCTGCTCGCAGCCGATATCTGATTGGTCCAAATAAGGACTGAGACAATTTTGGCCTGTTAAAAGCCCGTGATTTGATTCGCACAATCATGGGCCGAGGTTCATTTCGGGCTGCCGCCGGCCCGTTAGCTGTTTGGCACGTTTCAGGCCCAACCTACATCGTGATTGCATGACGGCCTGATTATGTACTGTAATTTTACGGTTTGGCCGGTTTACTCCGAAGATAGGATAAATATACAGTAAAATAACTGCAGCATCGTGAATAAGAAAAAATCTAGACTATACAATAGAAGAATTATAGCATATTACATCCACTGGGCATCAAAGTTTGCCACTATGATAATAAAGCACAAGCAGACATCAGATTACATGCACTGGGCATCAAAGATCGCCACCAGTGCAAATAAACACGCCGACAAAATAATATACAAAACCGACAGCACTTCAATAGAGTTCAAGAAAGGTTAGCCCTGCTGGGGAGCTGCAGCGCTAGCAGCTGAGCAAGATGATGAGACTTCGCTTGTTCAACACTTAAATCTTCCTCCCTCTGAAAGATAAACAAGCAGACAGATGATAGGTTTTGCACATAAAAGTATCAGTGGTGACAATTCATCATATTTCTTACTGACGAATAAAGTGACACATTTTAAAATTGCATTAACACAATATGGTATTGTTCAGGTCAAGACATGGCAGGAAATGACATTGTGAAGGAGTTGGCAGCTTCACGACACCCTTTGGATTACGATCAAGAACTCATAAGTATCAATGGTTAGTGTGCTGTCAATTTATCCCATTTCAGATTAGCAAATAAAGAGACGGTTTAAATAATACTCCCTCCGTCCGGAATTACTTGTCATCAAAATGGATGTGTCTAGAACTAAAATACATCTAGATACATCCATTTCAATGACAAGTATTTTCGGACGGAGGGAGTAGTAGAATGATATGACATTGTTCATAGTTAAGACATTGCAGAATATGACATTGTGCTGTAGTGGGTAGGTTCACAAGACCACTGGATTACGGATGAAGAACAGAAGCATACATGCAGTGCAAAAGAATATCACTTGCTCTGTATAGTTTAATTTACATGGTATTGATAAGGAACTTGGTTCTACAACTGAAAACTTAAATTGAGAAAGGACAAACTTTTGTTTATCAACTACATAATAAACTTTAAACATGCAATTTGATGCAAACACCAAAAATAAATAGCTGTTGCAGTCATGCCCAACCAAATGTATAGAACAAAGTTTGAAGGCTTGAGATGGACAAACTTACATTATTGGTGAAGACAGGCTCTATAAAGGCCTTGTCCATGCTGATGGGGGGGGGCAATTCAAGAAGTTTACCACAGAATCTTCTTCATAAGCATTGCCTTTATTCTACATTTTGTTAGGAGTAAATATAGATGTGATAATATATGAAAAAATGGATAATATTTAAGATAAGATGAAGAGTGATGCTACATAACCAAGTAGCTATAAATGTAAGTGCAGCGATACATGCAAAAGGTACAGCCAAGAGCAATGCACAGCTAAACTTCTTCAGTACCAACCTTATGGTAAGAGTAAATATAGATCTGATGTGTAGAAAATGGAGGGCGAAGGAAAATAAGCTGCAGAGTGATGGTACATGAACAACTACCTGTCATTATAAGTACACTGATAAAGGACAGCTTGTACTTACAAGAACAATGTAGAGTTAAAAAAACATTGGCATTGGATATATTCTACACTAATGTTACCATTCATACAGATCAGATAATTTGGAGCGAACAATTGATAAGCAAGCTATCATGCATACTGCTGTCACATAATGAACCAGGTATGTATGCAAGTACACTGATAGAGGACAACATGTACTAACAAGAGCAAAGCAGCGGGCAATATATTTGCGATATCCTGTCGTTCTTTTCAAACCGGAATTCTTCTTCGAGCAGATTTCCTGCAAACAAGATCCGTAAGGCACATGCGGAAAAGTAGAAGTTCAAATTGTCATGTGATTTCATAGACAGTACCTCATCCTGGGAATGAGACCAGTGCATAACAATGTTTTTCCATTCAATGTCTTCTAAATTTAGCACAGGAGACTTCACCGGAAATTCGTTTATAGATTTGCCACCAAAGTGTGATTTCCTCAGGTAACACCGATACTGCTGCAATGCTTCCTTGAAAAGCACAAGCAATCTTTGCTCGTCATGACTATCCAGATTGACCCTCGCCTAGTTACAACAATGTAATGTAAATCATTGATGTGTTCAATCAGCAGAAAACAGGAAAATAATAACCATGAATGATAGCACTTACACGTAAGTTGGATAGGAAGATGTGAAAATGGTGTTTGTCTTCACAATAATCTTCCCATGATGGGAATATATGCACGTAGTCCCTAACAACATTGAAAGCACTGTCTTTTAAACTGGGAATAAATTGAATGGGGTTCCAATCTGCAGGAATTGGCCGTCTCTGCAGTTGGGATAGGTCTTCGGCCGGTGGACTTGCTGTACTTTTTGCTAGAGTGGGATTTTTCTGTGGTACAGCTGGTGCTATGGCAAATGAAATTGGTATACCTTTTGCTGGAGTGCAGGTCCTGTGTGGTGGGGCTAGTGGTGTGGCCAGTGAAGTATGGGTGCAGTCTGCTGGAGTTGGTCCTACGTTTTGTGTCACAGCACTATCGAACATGGTAAAGAAGAGCAAGCAGATTTTGGATAATAAAATGTTGGTTGCGCAGTGCCCACACATGATGAACCTGTAACGCCCTCGATGCGGCTATATCTCCCACGTGTCGAAGCACAACTTAGAGGCATGACCGCATTGAAAGCAATGTCGCAAGTGAGGTAATCTTCACACAACCCATGTAATACATAAGGGAAAGAGATACATAGTTGGCTTACAATCGCCACTTCACACAATTACATGAATAAAGCATCACATCATCCAGATACAATCAAGGTCCGACTACGGAACAAAACTAAAAGAAGAACCCCAAATGCGACAAAGGTCCCCGATCGACCCCAACTGGGCTCCACTACTAATCAACTAGAACGAAACAACACAAAGGGCAAGATCTTCATCGAGCTCCTCCTTGAGCTTGGTTGCGTCACCGCTTTCGATAACATAGGCACCGCAAACTGGTTTTGGAAGTATCTGGTGAGCCACGAGGACTCAGCAATCCCATTACCATGGGTATCAAGACTAGCAAAGCTTAATGGGAAAGGAAGGGGTAAAGTGGTGAGGCTGCAGCAGCGACTAAGCAAGTATGGTGGATAACTTACGCAAAAGAGAGCGAGAAGAGAAACAAGCGGAACAGTCGTGAAGCTAGCAATGATCAAGAGGTGATCCTGAACTCCTACTTATGTCAGACATAACCTAGAAACCGTGTCCACTTCCCGGACTCCGCCGAGAAGAGACCATCACGGCTACACACGCGGTTGATGCATTTTAATTCGGATCTGGTGTCAAGTTATCTACAGCCGGACATTAACAAATTCCCATCTGCCACATAACCACGGGCACGGCTCTCGAAAGTTTAAACCCTGCAGGGGTGTCCCAAATTAGCCCATGACAAGCTCTCGCGATCAACGAAGGAATAGACCTTCTCCCAGGAAGGCCCGATCAGTCTCGGGATCCCGGTACATCAAGACACTTCGACAATGGTAAAACAAGACCAGCAAAGCCGCCTGATGCGCCGACAATCCCGATAGGAGCTGCACATATCTCGTTCTCAGGGCAACACCGGATAAGCGAAGCGTACAGGTACCGACGTAACCCAAGTTGCCAAGGGATGGTCCCGCATGGTGCTCTAGTTTGGACCAACACTTAGACAAGCACTGGCCCGGGGGGGCTATAATAAAGATGACCCTCGAGAGAGCGACTCCCAAGGGAAAAGTAGGTGGTTGTGAGGCAAATGGTAAAAGTCAATGTTGGGCCTTCTTTGGACAAGTTTTATTCAAAGCGAACTGTCGGGGGTCCCATAAATCACCCGACGCGTTAGGAGCATAAAATCCAGAACATAACACCGGTATGACGGAAACTAGGGCGGCAAGAGTGGAACAAAACACCAGGCATAAGGCCGAGCCTTCCACCCTTTACCAAATATATAGATGCATTAATAATATAAGAGATATTGTGATATCCCAACATAAACCCTGTCCACCATGGAGAAATCTTCAACTTCACCTACAACTAGCAACGCTATAAGAGGGGCTGAGCAAAAGCGGTAACATAGCCAAACAGTGGTTTGCATAGGAAAGGTGTCAAAGGTTAGAGGTTCATGGCAATATGGGATGGCTGGACAAACAGGTAATAGGTCGCGCATCATAGCGATAGAACGAAGCAACTAGCATAGCAATGATAGTAGTGAGATCCAGGGTAGCGGTCATCTTGCCTGAAATCCCGCAAAGAAGAAGAACGAGTCCATGAAGAAGACAATCGGGCGTAGTCGAACGAATCCTCACAATCGCAACATTACTGGGACTAAGAAGCAACACCGGAAAGAAACAAACAACATGGTAAACACACAAGCATAAATATGGCATGATGCACAATGAAGTATGATGCATGTCCGGTTTAATGAGGCATGGCATGGCAAAGTGCAAGAAACAATACTACAAGTTAAGTGGAGCTCAATATGCAACGAGTTGCATATTGACGAAACACCACATGCAATTATTTAGTTTGATCTCGTTATAAACTACTCAACAATATTAAATGTTGTTAAACATGGCAAGAGGTGAGGCATAAGTAAACTAACTATTTAGGCAAGTTTAAATGAGGCCGGAACAACAAACAATAATTCCGTAAAATCCTCATGTGCATATTTTAGATTCGGTACTGTTCTGTCTAAACCATATTTTATGGTTGTTAAACAGGAAAATAAATTGCACCATGTTAATCTAGGCATTTTTCCACCCCATTTACATATAAAGTTTATTTAAAACCGAGCTACGGTTAAATAGTTATGAATTAAATCATTTTAGCATGACATTTAGCAAATTTAAACAAACATCATTTTAAACATTTTAAACATGGATGAAAGTGGCATATTATGAAACTAGATGAAAAACTAAGCATTTTACATATATAAGTTGTTTTAATCCGATGCACGGTTGTGGAGTTATTAAATGTATGATCATGAGGGTCTTTTCTGTAAATCTGAAAATCACTGGATAATGTCAAAATCGCAGTAGCAGGAAAAAAACACACGGGCTGAATCTGCTTGGCCCAACAGGAGAAAAAAAATAAAGGGGCGCTGGGGGTGTGGCCTCACCCAGTGGGCCAGGCCCAGTCGGTGGAGAGGCCAACGGAAGGAGAGGATGGCGCTACCGGGCCTTGGCGCGGATGCGCCCAGAGCGTCAAGGGAGGCGGGTCAACGCCAACGGGCAAAGCGTGATCGCTCGTTCGATGCCGGGGAGGCTGCGGGCGGCGCCTGGAGGTAGTAGGGGGAGCGGCAGTGGCGAACTTGGCGGGGAGGTGGCCTCCGGCGGCGCGTGGATGGCGGGGACGGCGAGATCCGGCGGTCCCCGGCCGGATCTGACGCGAAACAGCAGCGGTGGTGGACTCAAGGTAGAGCACGGGCGTCCATGGCGTCGGTCCCTGTGAAGAGACAGAGAGGGTGAGACGAGAGAGAGATAGTGCAAACGAGGGGGAGAAGGAGAGGAAAAGGGAAGGGCAGAGGGGCGGCCTGGCAGAGGTGGTTCTGGCGGTGTTCAGTCGGGCTCCGGCGAGGGGAGGTGGTCCTGGACGAGGAGGAGGCTGCGGCCTCGAACTCTTGCGGGCGCAGGGGCGCGCGAAGCGGGCGGTTGAAGGCGGTTGGAGGTTGGTGGCGATGCAGGTTGGGGACGAGGAGGCTCTGGACGGCGAAGAGGCGGCGCTGGTCTTGCAGGTGAGGAGGGATCGAGGCGCAGAGGGCATCGGGCAGGAGAAGGAGGGGCGCTCGATGGTGGTCCTTGACGGCGGCGGAAGGGCTAGCAGCGCTCCAGCGGCTTGGTCGCCGACGGCGTGACGGACGAGGACGGCGGGGTTCGGGCGTGAGCTCGGGAGCGGAGCTCCTGCGCGGGATGGAGAGGACGCAGAAGGGTGGATCGAGGGGAGGAAGGGGCTGGCCCGGTGCTGAAAACAAGGGGCGTGGTCGGATCAGCTGCGTGGAATGGATGAATTGGATCGGGGAATCCCGAGGAAGAGGGTGGCGGCGGCAGGGAAGGAAAAGATGGATGGGACTGCCTAGTCTAGGGTTTGGACTGATTTATATAGTAGTTGGATTAGGTTAGTTTAGGGGCTAATCCGTCCCTTCGATCGCAATCGAACGGTCCAGAATAAAATAGTTAGGGAGCCCAATTAACAGAACGGAGATGTTTTGTAGATGTTGGGGGATGTTCCGGACCCAATGGTAATGACAGAGCGGGTCGGGTTCGGGGAAGTTTTTCGGACGCACGGAAGAGGGGGTCGGTGGTCGGACAAGAGGGAAACGAAACACGGTTGGTGCAGAGCGGTCGGTAGCGGGCAAGGCGATCCGAGGGAAGGTGATGAAGGCAAAGGGAGAAACGGCAACGACGAACGAATGCAAGTTTTAAAATATGACGACAATGGAGTGCCGATGCAATGCGAATGATGCGATGATGAAATGCATGACATGAAGAAAATGCCAAACAAAAGACAAAAACCCAACCACGGAGAAAATAATATATGGCATCTCCGGAAAAGGCAAGAGTTGGAGTTACGAATATGGAAAGTTGCATCCGGGGCGTTACAACACTGTCCCGAGGTCTAGGATGGCACCGTAGGAAACGGAAGAGGAAGAGAAGAGGTAAAACTAAGTTGCTTCTTTGACGAACGAGTGAAACCACGAACCTTGAGAGGTTGAGCAATTTAAAAGAAAGAGTACAATAGAGATGAACGAGATTGCAAACAATCCGGTAGAAAAGAGGAACAAGGAGTATTACGAGAACTTGAAGGTTGAAAGACATGGAAAAAGAGCTTCACGAACGAAAAGAATATGACCACCTCGATATAATGAGATAGTCAAGGAACAAGAATGACAGAATTTGGACAGCACTCCGGTAGAAAAGAGAAGAAAAACTTGATGAGATGAAAAGATATTGAAGAGATGATACAACACTCCTGTTAAATGGATAAGCAAGAAAAGAACACGATCCTCAAAAAATGAGGTGATTAGTGAAGAGAGCAACATCACCATGCCTCCGGAAGAACGAAAAGAAGATAGATCATTGGAATAAAAGAATGGAGAAGAAAATGCCAACTTCTGCCACAAATGATATTGGAAAGCACCCTTCCAAGAAGGTTAGAATGGAGTTGTTGGGAAAAACCAACAACAAAATGAATAAGCTTGTAGTGGGCTTATGGAAAGCATCTCAAAACTATGAGGTGACAGCCGGCCACTAACGGAAACCATTGATTTGATTGAGAGCACCAAAGAGATGAAAAACTTCTTCACCGAGATGATAGAGAGACAACTTGGATCATAGATAAACACCACAAATAGCAACATTCCTTAGGGAAAGCTTTAGGTGAAATCTATACCAAGATAACTCCAACGAAAAGATTGACGGATTTAAAATACCTCGTTCTTCACAACATGTGAATCATGAAACATGAAGGAAAATGTCAAGAGTGACATAACACCATCTCAAAAGATAAGATAGAAGGAATTGCACTTTGGAATGCAAGATGAAGAATGCTTGAACTCCTCAAAACAAAACATGTGTTGAGCACCATGTTTATTTTTGAGTATAGCTTGGCGGATCCTAACTTCGAGAGAAAACTTGAAGAACAATTGAAGAATGAAAGGAATCCTTGACGAACCATCATGTAGAGCCTCCATGAAGAACTCCGGTAATAAAAGGATGATGAGAAGAAAAGAAGTTGAAAACACAAGGTGAAGCCTTGCAATGAATTAGATGGAACTTCGCGATGATATAACCGAGAGAGCTTGGAACTCCGAAAAGAAAGATGAAGCCTCTCGAACCGAGAATGTGATATGATGACCAACTCCGGAAAGAAAGATGAATCACTTGTAATCAAGAATTTATTCATCATGAATAATCTCCGGAAGAAAATAATTGAATCACCTCGAGGAAATAAGAATAAGATTTATTATATGCTTATCCTTCATCAAATTAAATTGACGACAAGCAATGGATTTTGCATACTACTTATTCTCCATTGAAAAAGGATTAAGAGAGATATAGCGTAAACTTGGAAGGTCTTCAACGAACCACCGGTAGGATTGGAAAGAACGAATGAATTAAATGATAACAAAAGAGGTGAAATCTTGAACGAACCACCGTAAAAATTCAAAATGAAAGTAGCAAAGGCACAGATCACCGGGAAGAGTTTGGAAAATGAATGAAGATACTTGAGGGGATTTAGATACCTGAGAACGAAGAGATCATGAATTGATTAGAGGGTATTTGAACGATGCACCGGTAAGATTTGGAGAATGAAAGCTCAAATCTGAGAATGAAGAATTATGTCCTGATGGCCTTCGAAGGAAAGAAATGGAAACAACTCATGAAATGCTCCGGATGGTAAGAAAAGAATTGTCACAATCAAAACAATTATGAGAGGATGGCATCAAGCTTGAACTACGCATCTTGAAAAGAATGGAGCAAGGTTTAAGAGAAATCCTTTTTCGGTCTTCAAATGTTGAGAATGATGATGATAACCACCATGAATTGTTGAGATACTCCGGGAGAATTAAAAGAGGAAAGGTTGAGCCAAAGATGAAAATAATTTGAAAGATCTTGGAGAAGGCATGTGACTGATGAAAATTTATTCTTATGTCACACTTGAAAAGCATTTAGGAATAACTCCGGAATAATTAGAAGAGTCAGGTAAGATCCTGGGATTAACCTGTGGGTTAGGGCCCACTCAAAAGAAAACACCGTTGAGAATGATATTAAAGAGAGATTACACCGGTTGAATTAAATGGCTTGAATGAGATAACAATCTCCAAATAGCTTGAACGGATTAAGAATGGAAACACAAATCTTGTGAGGTATCTTCAGCACTCCAGATATGAGCTGGGAGAGGTGAATAAATAAGAGAGCCTTGGATAAGAAATTCACATGGGAAGATATGGGAAACAAAAGGAAGAGATATGATCAACATCGAAGCTTGAATTGAATCCACCGGAGAAGAAGAAAAAAAAACGAAGGATGGTGAACTTGAAGCTCCGTTAGTATCTTCCTGAGAATCACCGGATAAGAACATTGACGGGAAAAGAGTGCAGAAACTTCACATGAATAAATGGATACTTGATTAAGAAATCTGTGTCCTTGAAGAAAAAGGGTGGGAGGGTGGGGAAAACACAAGATAACTTGGGGACGGATGAAACAAACACCGTTGAGAAAACTTAGAATTGATCTTGCAGATGGGGAGAATGATGGGATCATCTCGAAGAGAAGCGCACCGGTTGGAAAAGAATTAACATGACAACCTCAATGATCATAAAGGATTAGTATTCACATAGCAATATGAGAACACCGTTTAGGGAAGGTATGGATTCAACATTTGACATTGAAGCAACTCAAATACCACAAATAAAACAAAACAAAGGATTTGGCTTAAGCCGGAACAAATACATATGATAGAGATTTACCCAATCCCATATCATGCATCTGTCGGAAAGATATTCTAGGAGCTACTTGGATTCCCACCTATAAAACTCCCGAAACTTTCTGGTTATGCAATCTGGTGTTGGGGATACAGGGGAAGCAATATATCTCACCCAAACTAACAATCCCTACATCCAGCTGTATCCATCCGTCAACACATAACCAAGAAACCTTCGGAAATCGTGTACCTCAACCTTCAAAAAGCATCCGTTATACGAGTCATGGCAATACTCCCGTACTCACCTCGAGATTGGGTTATCGGGTTATCTCACCAACAACTGCATAAAAGAGATTTTGATGTCGGCGTACTAAACTCGGTATTCGAATTGCAACGATAAAATTATGACGACAACACCTCGAGCTCAACTCCCCGAAACTTCCACTAAACCCCCGACGGAGGCACCAAGACAATGTTCTCATCATAAAACCATCGAACGATTCCAAGATACCAGCGTGATCCTAAAAAAATTTAGTGAAATTTGAGAAGAGAAGAGTCAAAACTCTACGTCAGATGCCTTACCAGAGCGATGAAGAGGCGGGGAGTAAAAAGAATTCCTAACTCTCCGATATATATAATCCTAAATGACTCAAAACATTTTTTCTAGACACAACTCGCCCCTAAAAGCGATCAGCGGTGGGGCTCCTAAGGTCGGGAAGGCTCGATTACCAACTTGTAACACCCTCGATGCGGCTATATCTCCCACGTGTCGAAGCACGACTTAGAGGCATAACCGCATTGAAAGCAATGTCGCAAGTGAGGTAATCTTCACACAACCCATGTAATACATAAGGGAAAGAGATACATAGTTGGCTTACAATCGCCACTTCACACAATTACATGAATAAAGCATCACATCATCCAGATACAATCAAGGTCCGACTACAGAACCAAACTAAAAGAAGAACCCCAAATGCGACAAAGGTCCCCGATCGACCCCAACTGGGCTCCACTACTAATCAACTAGAACGAAACAACACAAAGGGCAAGATCTTCATCGAGCTCCTCCTTGAGCTTGGTTGCGTCACCTGCAACCTGGTTTTGGAAGTATCTGGTGAGCCACGAGGACTCAGCAATCCCATTACCATGGGTATCAAGACTAGCAAAGCTTAATGGGAAAGGAAGGGTAAAGTGGTGAGGCTGCAGCAGCGACTAAGCAAGTATGGTGGATAACTTACGCAAATGAAAGCGAGAAGAGAAACAAGCGGAATGGTCGTGAAGCTAGCAATGATCAAGAGGTGATCCTGAACTCCTACTTACGTCAGACATAACCCAGAAACCGTGTTCACTTCCCGGACTCCGCCGAGAAGAGACCATCACGGCTACACACGCGGTTGATGCATTTTAATTCGGATCTGGTGTCAAGTTATCTACAGCCGGACATTAACAAATTCCCATCTGCCACATAACCGCGGGCACGGATCTCGAAAGTTTAAACCCTGCAGGGGTCTCCCAACTTAGCCCATGACAAGCTCTCGCGATCAACGAAGGAATAGACCTTCTCCCGGGAATACCCGATCAGTCTCGGGATCCCGGTACATCAAGACACTTCGACAATGGTAAAACAAGACCAGCAAAGCCGCCCGAAGCGGCGACAATCCCGATAGGAGCTGCACATATCTCGTTCTCAGGGCAACACCGGATAAGCGAAGCATAAAGGTACCGACGTAACCCAAGTTGCCAAGGGATGGTCCCGCACGGTTCTCTAGTTTGGACCAACGCTCAGACAAGCACTGGCCCGGGGGGGCTATAATAAAGATGACCCTCGAGAGAGCGACTCCCAAGGGAAAAGTAGGTGGTAGTGAGGCAAATGGTAAAAGTCAATGTTGGGCCTTGCTGGACAAGTTTTATTCAAAGTGAACTGTTAGGGGGGTCCCATAAATCACCCGACCGCGTTAGGAACGCAAAATCCAGGAACATAACACCGGTATGACGGAAACTAGGGCGGCAAGAGTGGAACAAAACACCAGGCATAAGGACGAGCCTTCCACCCTTTACCAAATATATAGATGCATTAATAATATAAGAGATATTGTGATATCCCAACATAAACCCATCGACCATGGAGAAATCTTCAACTTCACGCAACTAGCAGCGCTATAAGAGGGCTGAGCAAAAGCGGTAACATAGCCAAACAAAGTGGTTTGCATAGGAAAGGTGTCGAGGTTAGAGGTTCATGGCAATATGGGATGGCTGGACAAACAGGTAATAGGTCGCGCAGACATAGCGATAGAACGAAGCAACTAGCATAGCAATGATAGTAGTGAGATCCGAGGTAGCGGTCATCTTGCGAAATCCCATAAAGAAGAAGAACGAGTCCATGAAGAAGACAATCGGGCGTAGTCGAACGAATCCTCACAATCGCAACATTACCGGGACTAAGAAGCAACACCGGAAAGAAACAAACAACATGGTAAACACACAAGCATAAATATGGCATGATGCACAATCAAGTATGATGCATGTCCGGTTTAATGAGGCATGGTATGGCAAAGTGCAACAAACAATACTACAAGTTAAGTGGAGCTCAATATGCAACGAGTTGCATATTGACGAAACACCACATGCAATTATTTAGTTTGATCTCGTTATAAACTACTCAACAATATTAAATGTCGTTAAACATGGCAATAGGTGAGGCATAAGTAAACTAACTATTTAGGCAAGTTTAAATGAGGCCGGAACAACAAACAATAATTCCAGAAAATCCTCATGTGCATATTTTAGATTCGGTATTGTTCTGTCTAAACCATATTTTATGGTTGTTAAACAGGAAAATAAAGTGCACCATGTTAATCTAGGCATTTTTCCACCCCATTTACATATAAAGTTTATTTAAAACCGAGCTACGGTTAAATAGTTATGAATTAAATCATTTTAGCATGACATTTAGCAAATTTAAACAAACATCTTTTTAAACATTTTAAACATGGATGAAAGTGGCATATTATGAAACTAGATGAAAAACTAAGCATTTTACATATATAAGTTGTTTTAATCCGATGCACGGTTGTGGAGTTATTAAATGTATGATCATGAGGGTCTTTTCTGTAAATCTGAAAATCACAGGATAATGTCAAAATCGCAGTAGCAGGAAAAAAACACACGGGCTGAATCTGCTTGGCCCAACAGGAGGAAAAAAATAAAGGGGCGCTGGGGGTGTGGCCTCACCCAGTGGGCCAGGCCCAGTCGGTGGAGAGGCCAACGGAAGGAGAGGATGGCGCACTGGGCCTTGGCGCGGGATGCGGCCTAGGCGCGTGCGGGAACGGGTCAACGCCAATGGGGCAGCAGCGGTCGCTCATTCGATGTCGGGGAGGCTGCGGGCGGCGCCTGGAGGTAGTAGGGGGAGCGGCAATGGTGAACTTGGCGGGGAGGTGGCCTCCGGCGGCGCGTGGATGGCGGGGACGGCGAGATCCGGCGGTCCCCGGCCGGATCTGACGCGAAACAGCAGCGGTGGTGGACTCGAGGTAGAGCACGGGCGTCCATGGCGTCGGTCCCTGTGAAGAGATAGAGAGGGTGAGACGAGAGAGAGATAGTGCGAACGAGGGGGAGAAGGAGAGGAAAAGGGAAGGGCAGAGGGGCGGCCTGGCAGACGTGGTTCTGGCGGTGTTCAGTCGGGCTCCGGCGAGGGGAGGTGGTCCTGGACGAGGAGGAGGCTGTGGCCTCGAACTCTTGCGGGCGCAGGGCGCTTGGGCGGGCAGTTGAAGGCGGCTGGAGGTCGGTGGCGATGCAGGTTGGGGACGAGGAGGCTCTGGACGGCGACGAGGCGGCGCTGGTCTTGCAGGTGAGGAGGGATCGAGGCGCAGAGGGCATCGGGCAGGAGAAGGAGGGGCGCTCGATGGTGGTCCTTGACGGCGGCGGAAGGGCTGGCAGCGCTCCAGCGGCTTGGTCGCCGGCAGCGTGACAGACGAGGACGGCGGGGTTCGGGCATGAGCTCGGGAGCGGAGCTCCTGCGCGGGATGGAGAGGACGCAGAAGGGTGGATCGAGGGGAGGAAGGGGCTGGCCCGGTGCTGAAAACAAGGGGCGTGGTCGGATCAGCTGCGTGGAATGGATGGATTGGATCGGGGAATCCCGAGGAAGAGGGTGGCGACGTCAGGGAAGGAAAAGATGGATGGGACTGCCTAGTCTTGGGTTTGGACTGATTTATATAGTAGTTGGATTAGGTTAGTTTAGGGGCTAATCCGTCCCTTCGATCGCAATCGAACGGTCCAGAATAAAATAGTTAGGGAGCCCAATTAACAAAACGGAGATGTTTTGTAGATGTTGGGGGATGTTCCAGACCCAACGGTAATGACAGAGCGGGTCGGGTTCGGGGAAGTTTTTCGGACGCACGGAAGAGGGGGTCGGTGGTCGGACAAGAGGGAAACGAAAACACGGTTGGTGCGGAATGGTCGGTAGCGGGCAAGGCGATCCGAGGAAGGTGATGAAGGCAAAGGAGAAAGCAGCAGCGACGAGCGAATGCAAGTTTTAAAATATGGCGGCAACGGAGTGCCGATGCTATGCGAATGATGCGATGATGAAATGCATGACATGAAGAAAATGCAAAACAAAAGACAAAAACCCAACCACGGAGAAAATAATATATGGCATCTCCGGAAAAGGCAAGAGTTGGAGTTCTGAATATGGAAAGTTGCATCCGGGCATTCAGAACCGAGGCGCATTAAGAATGCAACTCCCACTGTCTCGACCATTTGGCGGTTGGATGAAGATCCTCGTCTCCTAACCCTTCTTCTTCCTCGTCTCGATTCTTCCCTCTGAGAACACCACACGGGCCGCCGGCCGGACCACCGGCCCCACCACCTGTGTTCCTCGCCACCCCACCCCCACCCGTGTCGAGTTTTCTTCGTTCGACGAGGCCCCACAACCACCCGAGCCCCTTGGATCGCACCGGCGAACTCCGGCGAGCTCTGAAAAATTGACTGACCCAATTTTGAAACTCAGTCTACTGTGATTTAACTAGTGTGGAATATAAAAGGGGAAAACCATAAGCATTGGGAGTATAGTGTTGAGTGTGCCATGGCGGATCTGAAGGTGCAAACCGGACAAAGGCAACTTCGAAACCAAGACAAGAGATCAGAGTAAAGCAGTGGCAATCTATTTTCCTGCAGCGATAAATAAGTTGAGTAGATACGAAAGAGTACCGCCTCTGGTGCGGTGCCGTGTATGCATCTGGTAAAAATTTGACTGTGCTGCGGTAGCAATGGCTGTCGGCGGCGTGGAAGCAGATCTAGGAGGGTAGACGGTGGCGGTGGGGCGCGGTGGACGAGACGGTCGTAGGAGCAGCGCCGGCAAGGTGGACGACGGCGGGGATGAAGCGAGAGGACGGGATGCAAGGATCCCGGTCCGAAGGCGTGGATGAGAGAGGTCGATCTCTTGTAATGGATGGCGGCGTCGGGGTATCAGCTCTGGCATGGTGGAGGAGGACGGCGGTGGATGGGGTGGCGGACGGCAGCGGACGGAGGAGGGTGGGGTGGAGAGGGTGTTTTGGCGCCCACGGAGTACGAATGGGTAAAAGGGAGGTAGAGAGGTAGGGGGAACCATGTATTCAGGGCGCGCTTGTCTCAAATGCGAGGAAATTTACAAACTTAGCGCCCGTTTCAATTTTCTACTACATCACAGCAACATTAGTCGGTTGGGGATAGGACGGTAATCTCGCATACACCGAATATTTGCCGACGAGAGTTTGTTTTTGGCGCCCACCGTTTATGAATATGAATCGGGAGGAGTCGATTTCGCCGAGGGCACACTTGTGTTTTGGCGCCCACGTGTATGAATCCGGGTGAGAGGAGGTTACGTCACGTTTGGTGAAATTACAAACCTACCCTATCAAAACCTATAGAAATCCAGCGAGATAGGCTTTGCGTGGCGAGGATAGGCGTAGTGATTTCCATCTCATGATTTTGGTTTGGTGATTATTGCGACTTTCCTGCTTCGTTCAAATTTTGCACAATGCACGCCGTGCCAACTCAATTCGAATCCCGTTTGTATTCTACTATTTTTTTCAAAGGGATCCATTTTCAATTGGAATTACATTCTATATACATCATTTTTGCATATACTTTCAAAAGCACAACAAAGAATTCTGCTCCTTTATATGTATAATATGATTTACAAATACAACGATCTCGAAATCTTAAGGTTGAATTCAAATTTTTAACCAAATTATGTTCTACTAAAATGTATGGATCGATAATATCTACATATTAAATAACATAGATGTGCGTGAATTCATATGAGTATGCATGTTTGATAGATCAATTTTGGTTCGAGTATGGATTACATGTATCATCATCTCAATTCAAATATTTTAATCCTTTTTGTTCACTCCTTTCACGCCCATCTCTCTCGCATGCATGCTCCTTGGTAGCCATCACTCTCTTTTCCTAGCTCACCAAGACACTCACTTCATGTTTCTCCTATCCTCGCAAACATGGTCTCGGCGTCTCCCTTAAGAAGTGTCACACTCTCCTATCATTATACATTACATGGTTTTCATTATCTCTCACGTCTCTACTATTCTCTGGTATCACTCGGTACCTAAGCTTTCTTTTTCACCGCCACACACACAGTCTCCACTTGTCTTTCACTTTGTATTTCTCTCTATGGAATTCTCTCACACACCCTATATGTCTCTACATATGACTCATACCACTAAAATTACTCTCTCTCTCTCTCTCTCCTGTATACACAACATTTGTTGCGGTCTCCTTTTCGTCTCCATCCCAGACTGACACCGATCAGACAACCCCGACTACCGTATCCTCTCTCTCTATCACAGACACACACACACAACTCCTTCCACTCCCCTTCCCGACTACCGTCTCTCTCTCTCACACACACAAAACTCTCGCTTTCGCACCCCGACTCGTATTTCTCTCACAAACATTTATCGACTAGCTAGCCTCTAGATAGGTTTATACACCCGCACACTCATGCTTCCACCATCGCATACATGTCTCTCTCCCGCTCCTTGTATCTATGTAGCTTTTACTTCCCTTATTGAGACACGCCCTCTCGATCGTGCACACACACTCTATCGCCTCATTTTAAACTGATACCTATCGCACACACACTACTTGTGTCTTTGTCACACATGCACTCTGTCCTCCTCCACTCTCCCTCTCTCTCACACACACATGGGCTTTTTGCAACAACTAGCAAGATGCCCATGCGTTGCACGAAACATCAAGATGCATTTGTATGAGTAGTTTATCTTGTGGGGGAAACGGATGAACGAGGGAAGACCTTATTTGCAAATGTGGAGAGGGGTGTGGGTATCTTTTTGCAAAATTTCCATAGTTTCCTTCCTATCCGTCAGATATAGATCGGACGGCCTATATTACAGGATGGCAAGCACACAATAATCACCGACAATGCTTTCCATAAGAGGAGGGATAAAAAATAGAGTTGGTGATAATGGTGGGCCTGCCATCCTGCAATGTAGGTCATCCGATTTATATCTGACGGATAGGAAGGAAAATATGGCAATTTACCCACACTCTTCACCACATTTGCAGATAAGGCCTTCCCTCGTTCATCCTTTTCTCCCACAAGATTTTGATGTTCCGTGCAAAGCACGTGCATCTTGCTAGTAAGAGTAGAAATTAGACATATACCACTTCTCGAATCTTGAAACCAACAACATGCCTCCCTTATCTCATCAAAACCGCCAAAGGAATATATTTTGAGTGAAACATAACATATTTTTAGTGATATACGTATTTCAAAACTAGACTTTTTTTTCTATCAAATCGGTGAATATGTATTAATCTACTTTGATCGTGTGGCAACGCATTGGCACATTGCTAGTAGTTATTATACTTTTTTGGACACCAGACAAATGGTGGAGTACATATACAAAGAGAAGAGGCGCACGCACGCAGTCGGCCTCTCGCTGTCTCGCACACATAGTGTTACGTAAAGGCGACGTTAACAAATAAACCCTAAAACCCTAGGTGCACGATTGCTGCATTCGCGGGTACCGGGTACGTGGTGGAGCACCTTTGTAGGAGTTGATGGTCGGGACCACAGGTGAACGACTTGGAGTGCGGTGGCTCACCAGTTGCAACAGATCGAGTAGCCACGTTTAAAATATCGTTTTTAGCAGGGTTAAGAGTTCCGATATTAAATGGCACATTATACGTAGTAAGTAGTTTTTAGAACGATTGGTATGGAGCGAAAATGGAATTCATAGTACTACGTACCTCCTTGGTGTATGGTTGTATGGGTTTATGTTACGAGATGTTGAACCTGGTAGTTAGATGGCAAATACTATGGTTTATATTTAGATGTAGGTTTTCAGTAATCGGAAGGGGAAACCCTTCTTTGATTAAAAAAACTACTACCTCCATTCTGGTTTACTAGTCCCCATCGTACTTTGGGTCAAAGTTTGTCCACGAATTTTACTTGTAAAATGTGAATGGAAAATGAGATTTTGTTATACCCAAACGAAAAAGGACTGGAGGGACTGATTGCTCTGACACGGACGCGACCTCTCATAGCGCAGGCATTGAACCGCGCGGCCGCCAAGAGGGCCGTGACTTTCGGCTGCAGAGCCGGTTGAGCACGCCTCCGCCGCGTGCAACCAGCTTAAGACTGCCCTTTGCCTTCATTGAATCCACGTGTGCGGCAACACGTCCTTCCATGAGCCGGCAGCATTTTAGAACACAAAAATGACTAAAATATAATTAATTTACGCATGGTCTTGACTTGTTGTGCTCGCCTTTGGTAGCGAGGAACTAGTAGAGGTTTTCTTTATTTATAACTCTCCTCACATTTTTTTGGCTTTGAAGTGAATCATGGTTGTGGACATTATGTATGAAAGTGCAGTTATCTGTGAACATGAGTTTGATGTGGAAGTTGGACATGGAATGTCGGGCTTGCGCGTGAACTATACCATGTCCAATGCTTCATCTGTTATTTTTTTGGAAAGTAATTGCTGTTATTACATGACCCGAAAAAAAATTTGTGCCACATCAGTAGATGCACAGACATCACTACAGGCATGCTGACTGGATAAACATTTGAACCTAGCTAGTATGAAGGAAATTTCGTATTGACAACAGTTTTAGATAGCAGGAGACGCCTAGCCTGCTCTGCCTCTGCTAGCTTATTTCTGGCTTCTTCCATCTCTTCTTTGGCTTGGGTGAAGAGAGCATCTGATTTCTCTTTTTGCTTCTTCAGGAACTCAGCTACATTCTCAAGGGCTGCTGCATGCTTTCTTTCAGCCTTTACTAATGCCACGAGGACACGAACAGTTGACGACTCCACCTGGCTTGTGTGTAATCCAGCATCATCTGGGAATTTGCACCTTGTGTCTAATCCAGCATCATTAGGGAACTGGCACCTTGTATGTAATCCAGCCTCATTAGGGAACTGGCACCTTGTGTGTAATCCAGCCTCATTTTGGAAACATGATCTCGAGGTTGACCATACTTCCCTCCTCGCAGGAACTGCATCCTGACATGAAGTTACTTTTTTTAGGTCAATACTCAGAGAAACCTAGATCCATTTAGTAGAAGCCAGATAAATAGAACTCTGAGAAGTGAATTCAAAAGGAAAAGAAATATAAAAATAGACTACACGGTGATAACACCCACTTCCTACATCAAGTTAAAAACGAAAGCATTAGGACGATTAAGACTCTTCTTATTACACATCGAAGAACACCATGCTTAAGAGAAATAGAAACTACAACATATACACATCGAAGAACACGAGGCTAAATGAAAGTAATTTAAAGGGTGTTACTTGCCAAAGCTTGTTTTAGAGGTTCGGTGCGGCTCCTCTTTAACTTGCCACGCT
Organism: Aegilops speltoides; assembly: GCA_021437245.1. Lineage (NCBI taxonomy): Eukaryota > Viridiplantae > Streptophyta > Magnoliopsida > Poales > Poaceae > Aegilops > Aegilops speltoides. Next base: position 137,886,840 of record CM038144.1, read on the forward strand.
CCTTGAAGATGTCCCGAATATCCCGTGTTTGGTCTTCATTGCTCCTCTGCATGTTCACACTCGTGGTTTCAAAATCTCAACATGGTAAGAAAAATACTACTAGTAATACTCGCGCATCTAGTGGGCAACATTAAAGCACTCGTCTGCCATGTTCGAGCATCTCCAACAGAATCGCAATGCGCGGCACTTTAAAAAAGCGTTTACAGTGCTGAGATCGAGAAGTAGATACTAGAGAGTAGAGGATAGTTATCAGCATAGATAGATAAAAAAAGATAATTCAACTACTCCTCGTCGTCCGACTGCTCCTCGGTGATGTCCTCCTCCGACGTCTGACTGTAGGCATGAAGATACCGATCGTCGTCGGATTCCCAAGGCGACACTGCTCCTAGCCTCATATTGAATTGAGCGTCCGCTTTTCACCTACGCTTGTCCTCGCGATAGGCAGCTCGCTCCGCCCTCATCTTATCCCTCTCCGCCCTCCTTTTCGCGTAGAACTCACGCTCATTGATGATGTCCTGCGGGAAGTGTTGGCGCCACAGCGCAATGGCTTCCTCGTCCATCTCGGTGATGCCGAGACGGTGCTCCCGCCTCCGGTTGTCGCGACGATCCTCGTCGGTGCTAAGCCGCGGCAGAGGCGCGAGCTCCTGCGCCCGCTCCTGCGTCGGCACGTTGGGGAAGTTCAATGTTCTATGAGGCCACCGGAGGCGCCACGCCGCTGCGTCTTACGCGCGGGCTGCGTCAGTGGTGGTGTCGAAATCGCCGAGGCCGAGGCGCATCCCGCGGAACCGGATCTCGGTGGAGAAGCCGCTGGAGGGGCGCGCGCGGACGCCGCGGTGTCCCCAAGTTTCCCGGCGACGCGGCGGCATGGTGGTGCAGCGGCGGCGAGGCGAAAAAGAGCGGGGAGAGAGCGGTGGCGAGGCACAGAGCGGTGGCAAGGCATAGAGCGGTGGGCTGCGCGCCAAAACGAGCGCACGCCTGATCGCTTTTTCCCGCGCGCGTGCGATCCTTTCCCGATGTCTCTGCTATCTCTACTCTCTTCTCTACGGTTATATTTATTTTATATTTAATATTTAATATTTATCTCTACTTCCTTTACTGACTACTTTTTTTTCTCTATACTTTTTTTTCTTGCAATATAGGCCATCCGATTTATATCTGACAGATAGGAAGGAAACAAATGGGAATTTTGCAAAAGATACCCATACCCCTCTCCAGATTTGCAAATAAGGCCTTCCCTCGTTCATCCTTTTCTCCCACAAGATAAACTACTCATACAAATGCATCTTGATGCGTGCAACGCATGGGCATCTTGCTAGTTCTAAAAACCTTTCCATCATTTGCCACACTGCTGGTTGCATATGAAAAACCTACCCAAGCACAGATACAGGAGCGACGCACAATTACAAGCTAATATTCTGTTGGACAATGGAGGCTATAACCAATTACCTTACGGGAAACAATAGCACCCAGGAAAATTGAAGGGTAGGTATGAACAAAATTGGAACTGCACATGTACTGCTAACTGATTCAATACACACATTACCAATCGAGGAGGAGAACGATGGTCGCGGCGGACTCTGTGAGTCATGGTCGGCAACGGGAGTCAGTTCATTGTCCATGACGGTGGTACTTCTGCGCTTGACATCGGCTTCCGGGAAGCAGATCCGAGACCGTGGAAGACGATGCCGGGGAAGAGGCTCCATCTACAACGACGACAATGGACCGGCTCCAGTGCGGCGTACGAGGTCGTCGATGATGCAGATGCGCTGCGGTGGACGAGTGCACCGATGTAAAGGGGAGGAGCACATAGGCTGCGGTGCCGTGGAGAAGTCTATTTTGCGGTGGGGATAGAAAATGGGGAGTATTCAGGTGTACCACTCTGGGTGCCGGGGTGGGGCTGGCTGGGTAGGGTGAACCTGAAGTTACGAAAACCATCCCATACCAAGCGCCGTCCGTAGGCCTGTTCCGAAGGCTATGATGGTAACTTCCCACTGCTCGAATCAGGGTCGTGGGAGATTTTCCTGCCGACCTCAAAATTTTGTGACACTGGACTCCCGTGTGGCGTGTTGAGTGATTCGGCTAAGCAACTAGCGAGTAGTAGTAGTAAACTCTGCATATTAGGTTTGACCGAAGTCAAACTTCCTAAAGTTTGACCAAGTTTATATAAAAATATAAACATTTACCATAACAAATATGTATGATGTGGAAGTACATTCAATAATGAATCTAATGGTATTTATTTGTTATTGTATATGTTAATATTTTTTGTTATATGCTTTCTGAGAGTTTACAAAACTTTACTTTGACCAATGCTAATACACAGACTTAAATAAAAATGGAGGGAGTACACATTTGTTTTCTTAGTTTGTAGTGAACTAATCATTTGTTGAAATTGTGAAATAAATATATTAGGCTATTAACTTCGAATGTAATGGTCTATACAATTCAATAGTTACAATCATTGTTGAATCCCAAGATGTATACAAGGTCTATAGTACTTCACAACAATCTCAAACTCACATAATCCCAGTCAAATGAGAATCTAAATGCCTTTCATAGTTATTACTTTGTAGGATGCAACAAAAACAACCAAAACTCTACATTAGCCATTATAGAAGCAACATTTTGACATATCCCATTGTGTGAATGAAACGTGCAGAGAGAGATTTTGAAGATGGAGCAGATAGGGCGGGAAAGATTGTATGTATGTGGATGAGAGAGTAGGAGATAAACCTAATGAGAGAGAGAGAGAGAGAGATAGAGAGAGAGAGAGAAAGAGAAAGAGAGACGAAGAATTCAGGTCTGTGAGAAAGACTGAGACATGTAATATACGTGATTCTGTATACGTGGAAGGAGAAGAGACAACATGTTTGATGAGAGAGCTGGAAAAACATGGACGAGAGGGGAAGGATCTCATGTGTTGAGGATTGACAATTTTGTGCGGGGAGAGAGGATTGGTAATTTTGTGCAGAGAGAGAGAGGGTGGGGGAGGAGTCGGTCGGCCGTCGCCACATCACCCCTGCTTCCAAATGACCCGCATTCTCTAGCGGTGTGGTCGCCGTCTTCGATCTGCTCGATGCCCTCTTTGAAGATTGAAGTGTTGTGCATGTTGGGGTGCAAAGAAGCACAAGCGAGAGTGGTCGCCGTATAACCTTGGATGGGGATGAATCGTGTGCTTGGCGGAGTGTGTGTGTGTGTGTGTTGTGCTGCGCGCGCATGTGTGTGTGTGTGTGTCAGATATTGAGCGAAAACAAACCTAAGGAGAGAAATGGGTATTCACGAAGAGATTGCGCGGGCCTTGAGGTGGGTAGGGGCCGAGTGAGGGTGTCAAAATGTGCGCGTTGATGCATATGTTGCATGCGATCATGCGAGGGACGGACGAATCGAGTGAGATGGTTGTTGTGTTACAGATGCTCCTCTGTCTCTCTCTCTCTCTCTCTCTCTCACACACACACACACACACACACACAAACACACACACACACACACACAAGTAAACTAGAAGACCATTCTCTCATGTATACACAACGTATCAGCATCTGTCTATGTCTCACTCATGCATGATCATTTGCACATTCACACCTCTCTATGTCTGTATCACACGCACACCGTCTCCACATTGCCCTTCCGCCACAACACACATATGGACACATACACACGTTCTCTCTCAGTCACACACACAAAATAAGTATTAAAAAAACTAGGGCGCACCTAAAACGTCCAAATCCAAATAAACACAAACTGGAGCTAAATTCAAATATATGGAAATATTGCAGCGTCAAGAACTTTCCTAGGAAAAAAAGTTGAGTAATATTCGAGGATTGTTTTCACACACACAAAAAGGTTCGGTGGATGTCCTTCGAGCGCGACACGGTGACGCACCGTTTGATCGACCGGGTGGCTGCGGTTCACGCGCTTGCACAGGATTCCATATCGTGGCTGTGGTACTAACTTCAAAAAAAAAGCGCTGCCTAAGTCTAATGTTTACATGTACTAGTACGGTTTTCTTTTAAGTTTGACCAACCTCATATAAAAATAAAGTAAGCTCCCATACACGCGCTCATCAATATGCTGCCGCCGCCGTTGTGCATGCCGGCGCCCGCCTGCTCCGGCCAACAATTTGTCACCCATCAGTGCCGTGTCGCCGCCATCCCTGTGCCATGAAGCTGAAGGCTCGCCCGCTCACGTCGTCTGCAGTCCCTCCTCGCCATGCCGCCGCGTTGCCATGCACGTGAGCAGCTGGTGGAGCCGCGTCTATGCATGCAGCATACGAAGAGGAGGACGAGCGCATGCTCCAACACGCCGGTGAGGAGGAACTACCGTGTCATTGTCGTCTCCGCCCGCGTGGAGGAGGCGCGCATGGTGGCTGTCGCGGCGGAAGCCGGTCGTGCGCGCGTCGAGCCCACAAACCAGGTGCGGACCTTTGAGACCTTGAATGCCACGTGGATCCTGCAATCTGAAGGAGCAATTTGGGTCAGTCGACTCATGTGAGCCGTTTGATGCAACATGGATGGCTAGAAGGGCTTCTTCCACCTCTTCTGCCATCTTCTTCCTTCGCTCCGTCGAACTTCTTTCACAAATCGGTGACCCAAATTATACTACTAATACGAGCGTATTAAATACAGTAGGAACACGAAGGTACGAAAGCGATAGTACCAAGCGCAAGAAGAACATAGTAAGACATAGTACTAGTACTACTCTACGTACTAAAAAGTTCAAATAATGAGAAAGAACATAAACATAGTTCTGCTGGGGCCTCAGCACAACACACCCATGAAAATAAACTAAGCAACTAGTCAGCTTGACACTGCAGTAGAACCAGCATGAGTGACGGCACTGCCACCTACTCGGAGTCTGAGTCCACGTCCTCGACTTCGTCCTCGTCCCTCTTCCTCTTCCTCTTCGCCGACGCTTCTTTGCTTGAACCGAACACTGGGCTCTGCTTCTTTATCCAACCCATGTAGATATTTAAACAAAGGTAGGCATCCATTGCTGCGTACAGGATGTGATCTTCATCTAATGTCTTTGACTCCCATGCACGATGAAACTCGTGATGAGGTTTCTTCAGTTTAGCGTACGAAGGATCAATCATGGCTCCTGCCAGGGTCAGCATTGAAGGTTGAGAGGAGGACAGCAGGCTTGCCTTCTGGAGATCGAAGGGCTGGCCTACGATACGGTTGACAGATAAACGGCTGCAAGCCCCCAAAGAGTTCTCGAGAACTATGCGGGACCCACTAGATCATGTCTACTAGACCCATATCGTAGGCCTGACGGTATAGCTTCTGCATGTTCACACGCCATGCCAGCGCGTGGATGTAACTTCACTTAATTCTGTCAACCGTCGCACCTCCCACGACCTTCGCCTCCCTCGCGCGGTCGCACCCTTTGAGACTTCGACCAGCTATAAATGAGCAATTTTTTTGCCTACTCCGCATGCATGATACTCGCTCTGATCCTTTTTACTCCCGTCAACCGTTTGCAAAGTGTTTGACCAAATATATACTTTTTTTTGAACACCACCTTATATTAATTAACCAGCCACACCAGTACACTCATTCGATACAATATTCACCACACAGGGCGGTACATTATTTACAAGAATACCATCTAATCTATTGTCAAAGCTATACTTAGCGACTAAGTGTGCCACCTTATTGGCCGAACGGCTAATCTTTGACAATTGAAGATTGTTGATCAACTTTGAGATGCTCAACGCTTTCATCTTCAGGTCACGCATAGTAGACCTGTCATAGTCCCCCGATGCAAGAGACGCTACCACAAAAGCGCAATCAGTCTCTAAAATTACAGGATTATGAAGAGAAATACCTATGTAGAGACCGGCAATGCAAGCCTAAGCTCCGCTTCCTCCATGCTTTGACAGGCATCAATGAAATCCCACGACCAAATTTATACTAAAAATATCAATATCTACAATACTGATTATAATGAGTATAAGAACTATGTTTTATAATGAGTGTAAAAATATTGATTTGACATTGTGAATGTTGATACTCCCTCCGTCTAGGTGAGTAAGTCATCTTAGACTGTGCACCGTGACCAAGGAGGAGGGGAAAACGAGAGACATTAATGTTTATTTGCTAATTAAATAGTATTGCATGCAATGAACTAACCACTGCATGTCATGTTTGATAGTCTCAGGTCATTAAAAGCATGCACACCCTCATATCTTATTGGTTGATATGTCAAGAAACAAGAAACGAGGTAGAAGTTAATGCACCGTGCCTACGTGTTTTGGGATTATTTGGTTTTCATAAGATGACTTACACACCTAGCTATTAGAGTACCACTACCTCCCTTCTAGTTTAAAGGGCTCGACTCAAAATTTCACCTACTCTTAGCAAGATAGTAGAGGCGGTGGAATTGTTTTTGAAGTCTGCAAAAGTACTCAACTAATGCTGTCGTTCTTCACAAAATAAAAGTGTTTACCAATTCATGCATGAACACTAGTTAGTCTAACCCCCCTCTCTTCTTTAATTCTTTGCCACATCAGCATGTTTGCTATTCCCGTGTGCATGATACCAGCTAAGATACCACCATGATGGCCAGCCTTAATCATCGCATGCAATAATTTAGTGCACCTTGAAATATGAACATGTGTGGGGCGTGTATGTTTTTAATGACTTGAGACTATACCTAGCCCGGCATGCAAGATGACTTATTATGCACCGTTCCCCATACCTGCAGGAAGCCCGTTCGTCTCCAAATCTTTTCCTCTCCATGTGTGGAAACAATATGCCTGCCAAACTCTCCTTCTCCCTCCAGCGGTCCCACCACTCCACCCCGTGTGAAAAAATCTACATGCATGACTCTCCTCCCCCCATGCTCGTCCAATCCGTTGTGACTAGCAATATTTCCACCCCTTCGCTCCCCCGTAATTTACTCCAACAAATATGCCCACGTAGCTTTTACTTAACTTCAGGTGCATTGGGTCACTGACATACGGGCCCAACAGTGTATTGGCCCACATGTCAGTGACGCAACTGGACCTGCAATTAAGTCAGTGCAGCTCAGTCCATATCTTACTTAGGTGTGCCATTGCTCGCTATAAGTACTGCGCCTCCCACGACATCGCTATCTCCTCCCCCTCACGTTCACGATCATCGCTATCTCCTCCCCCTCCCTCTCACGTCGACCACCATGGCATCTCCCTTCCAAGCCCTAGGAGCCCCTCGCTGCACCGCGCGGACGGTCACGCGTCGCCATTCCGTTCCTCGCCGCCACTAGTCGAGGAGGACGCGTCGGTGTTCTGCTCCTCGCCGCTACACAACGCGTCGCCGTTCCGTTCCTCGCCGCCACTAGGCGAGGAGGACGCGTCGGCGTTCCGCTCCTCGCCGCGACGCGACGTGTCGCCGTTCCATTCCTCGCCCCCACTAGTCGAGGAGGACGCGTCGGCGTTCCGCTCCTCGCCGCGATGCGTAGAGGTGGACGCGTCGGCGTTCCCAATCTCGCCAGCACGCGCGTCGGAGGACGCGTCGGCTCCCTGCTACGAGGAGAACGCCGCGCCGCCCGCCGAGCCCCCCAGCCTTGAGGAGCTTTGGAAAGAAATGGATGTCGCCTTGTGGGAGACTTTGCCTCCAGCAAAGCGCGCCAAAATAGAGGCGGAAAAGAAGGCCGAGGAAGAGAAGCGCACCACGCCACAAGCTTTCTGGGAGATGTATGTCGCGTCCGAGAGAGTCAAGCAATTGGTTCTTTGGCAGAAGGCTCGTGCGAGGGCCGTGAGGGTGGCAGAGGACACCCGTTCCGACGCCCTGAGTGCAGTCGAGCCCAAGCGCCTCATCTACGCTTGGCGGTACATGGACCGGGTGCACGCTTCCAGCCAGGAGGAGTACCTGTTGGCGCCGAATCACCACACCAGTGAGATCGCGCTCGCCCGCCGGCAAGCCACCAATCAGCACCTCGCGAGTTGTGAGAGTGAGGAAGAGGCATTGTGTCGGCGCGCTGGGAAACGGCCGCGCACCAGGGCACCCGTGTCGTGCCGCAAGCGCTCCTGGCGTCGTGGCTTTTAGGAGGAGTATAATTTTTGTTTCGTAAGGCCATCTCATTAGTTTTGGGACGCAAATGATAAATCCCGAACGTTCAGGAATTTTTAGCGTCCTTAATTAATTATGTAAAAGGGAAAGTTTGGAAACGTTGTGTATTATTACGCATTTTGCAAGTACGTGCATATAGCACAAACTTTACTATATACGATTGGACTACACGTCTCTCTTGATATATGCTTGCAGACTGTGCTACTCCCTCCGTCCAGGTCAATATGTCATCTTTGGTTGTGCATGGTGACCAAGAAGGAGGGAAGACATGTACACGTAGACGGAGGGAGTACTACTATTACTTATGTATGTGCAAATGCACGTTTTAACATTACGATGCGGTTTTTGTAAAAGTAGAAAAACAGCACTAGTCAAGCTTGTGAAACGATTCAATGCAAAAGAAATGCAAAAATGCTCGTTTGATTGTTTACTTTTAGCTTCCTTCTCTGTGGTTATTTCTCTGTGCACCATGACCAAGGAGGAGGAGAAAACGAGAAACGTTAATGTTTATTTGCTAATTAATAGTATTGCATGCAATGAACTAACCACTGCATGTCGTGTTTGATATCTCAAGTCATTAAAAGCATGCACACTCTTTATCTCTTATTGGTTGATATGTCAAGAAACAAGAAATGAGGTAGAAGTTAATGCACCGCGCCTAAGTGTTTTGGGATAATTTGGTTTTTGTCAGATGACTTACACACCTAGATGCACCGCGCCTAAGTGTTTTGAGTAACATTTTATCAGTTAAATCTTTGGTCAAAATTTAGCACAAATTACAATGGTGACGAATAAACCAGGACAGAGTAGTAGTTTAGAAGCCCAAATAAATGAGTGAGGCGCCTTATTGTTACTCTCCACTGTGACTAGTCTTGTGGGAAAAGATGGGGAAGCCGCCAAAAGAACTGGCCCTAGGAGTAGTAGCTAGGGATCGAGTGTGGGACATGAACCGGAGAAAGTAAATGCAGAGAGATGAAATGCAAAAAAGATGGAGGGATGTGATGGTTGCTTGTCCGTTTATTTTACCAGGCCATTTATTACTGGGAGTGGTTGGGTTTTGTGATATGAAGGCTTTACTGCCGCGCCACAAGCGGGGTGAGAGGTGAGACTCCCATGTAGTGCCGCCCTCTACACTTGTACTACAACGTTCATGGTTTATTAGTCCCCCATTGAATTTGACTGAAGATTTAATTGAAAAAATGTTAGTGCATGTCAACAAAAACTATATCGTTGGATTCGTATATGAACATAGTTTTGAATGATATAGTTTTAGGTGACATGCATCAGTATTTATCGTACTATATATAATGTTCAATTTTTGGTCGTACTAATCTATAGTAGTAAGGTGCCCGTGCGTTGCACCGAAGAGTGAAATGCATTGATCGGGGAGTTGTTTATTTTGACAAAGGATGTGGGGGTCATCTCATGTGTAACGGGTATCGATAGGTTTCTTCGGATATTATCTCATCTCTAGAGCTCACAAACATCCGGGTGAAATAGGTAAAAGGGTATCTTTTGCGAACAAAAGCGTTCAACTTTTCAACCTGCATCCAAAACTTGTGAAGACATAACACTTATTGTGCTTTGCAAGAAATGATCTTTAAGAATTAGTTTTTGAGTATCGATTGTTATACATGTTGGCTACAGATGAAATGGCACTTTCTTATGGTCAACAGTTGGCTATACTATTAAGTAATATTAACCATGCCCTTATACACCTAGATGGAGGGATTAAATCAGGATGACTTGCAAGGGGGCAGAGGAGATGTAAGAAATGGTTCATCGTAAGTTTTTCAGGCTAGTCATAGTGGGGAGTAACTTAGACTAGTGTCATGCATATAACACTAGTCTTTGTTACTACCTTCATAGTGCAAAGTAACATACAAGTAGTATCATAGATGATAGCATTTATTACATTATAGACTCATTTTGCTTTGGGTTGCGTTATGTTACAGTAACATATTATGTTACTTCAAACACATTTTCCCTCATTAACTCTATGCCACATAAGCAAACCTATCTTGAAATGCGCTATGTTACTTGCTAAGTTAGTCCCACTATGACCAGCCTCACCAGTACTGTAGTAAAAATTCATACATGGAAGATTCTAGACTAAACCATAAACGGATACACTTTTATTCATGCGCGATACTCCAATAGAGCAAGATCATGCATGGAAGTCTCCACATGCTTAGACAGCGGATTACATTGAGCGAAGACTAATGATCAACATTTAACTTGATAATGCATATTTTTTTAGAAGAACAGGGAGGCTCCTCCCCGGCTCCATTATCAAATGAAACCAAAAGTGTCTTACATCAGCTCACTGAGAGGAGCAGTTCAAAGGAAGGACTGCGGCGAAAGCCACTCAAGTTTAATGACAAGCTTACAGAATCAAAAGCGGCAAAGACACGGGCCATAAGCGCCCACACACACACTACATGTTTTCTAAGTGCACTTGATAATGCGTATGTCCAAGTGAACCTCCTTGGAGTCCCTGTGCACCGAGTCGGCGGGTAAAGGATGGAATGGATGCCATGGGTTTTCCAAGTCCACATTGGCGGGATAGTCCCAGCTCCTCAGAGTCCAAGTCTGTCCGATGAGGCCGGTTTCGCCGCACGCGCCCAAAGGGGTAGTAACATTGACCACGCACCCGTACATCTGCCTCGTGTCAGTGTCAGCGTCAGCGGCGACGCCCATGATGCACATTACAGAGACGGGGCGGCGGCCTGCGCGGGCCTCGCCGGTGCCCACGATCAAGAGGAAGACGGTGCCGTCCTCCTCCGAGACTAGCAGGTGGCGGTGATCCTCCAGCGACTCCGACATGGTGAACCGGTCGCACGTGTCGTACTTGATGTTCTCTGCCAAGGGCCAGCAGTGACCGCTGCACGCATCCATGAGGTGATGCACCATGTCCGCCGGCGAGCCACAAAACGGCATTGGGCACTCATAGCAGTGGACGAAGGGCTAATTGGAGGCATCGACCAGGCCGCCATGAAATGGGAGTGGCTGTAGGGGACGTTGTGCCAGTTGAATATGTGAGCAAGTTACTACGAGATTTAATCCGAATAAGCACAAAATAAATCATGACGGCTATAACAGAGATGAAACTAATCATGTGGACTAGCATAGTACTAGGATACAGAGTAGAAACATGAATTCTACCACGATTTCGAATAGGAAGGACAGAAACACATACGGTGCAATGGTAGCAGCACCGTTGGCGTTGAGGTTGTCGCCCATGTCATTGAGGAAGAGGTTGCCGAGGTCGGGAAGAAGTAAATCGTCGGTGAAGTCGTGGCTGCCCGGCGATCGCGAGTGTGCTCCCCAGATTTCAACAGCGCCCGCCGAATGGAGCGCGGGAGGGAGTGGCTGTAGGGGACGTTGCGGCCGCCGAATGGAGCACAGGAGTAGCACACGAAGTAGTAGATGGTGTCCTTACTAGTACTCCATAGTCTCTATCTATCTATATCTATATATATCTACTCTTATACCGAGTTGGTGATGATGGTTTGCCTGCCATCTTGTAATATAGACCGTCCGATCTATATCTGACGGATATAAAGCCAACTACGACAATTTTACAAAAGATACCCGCACCTCTCTCCACATTTACAGATAAGGCCTTACCTCGTGCTCCTCCCTATGTCTCTATCTCTACAAGTACTTTTTTTGTAACAAATCAAATAGTGTTGCGCCGTCTGCTGCACGCCCAGTTGAACATGCCTCCTCGCCTCCATCGTCACCAACTGAGTCTTTTATAGGAGTAGGAGTAGAGAAAAAACTGAGTTGGTGATGATGGTGTGTCGTGCAATGCACGGGCATCCTGCTATTTTTTTGCATATAAATCCAAACACCATGTAGGCACGGTCTTTGAGCACGGTTCGTAGTCGTTCCACGATCAGGCATCGAAGTTTGTAACTATTTTAGATTAGAATATACTACTACTCCGGTGCTAGTAGTAGAGCAGAGTCCTACTCTACTACTCTACTCTAGCAAGCTAGGGCATAGTACTATAGTAGGTACTGTAGGGAGTACCAGTACTGTGATCACTCAAGCTTGTTGTCTGGCATCGATATGACCCTACGCTGCTGGTAAGAGTCTCGTAAGTCAAGCGGCATGCTGTAGTCATCATCACCTATCCACTTCCCGCAGCACATATTCGCTTCTCCATCTTTGTCCGCACATAATCTCGTCCAAGCTTCCATCCCCGCTAAGGCGCCTCCCCCCCTCGTCCGAAACCCAGGCACTAACAATGGCAGAACCGAGCAGCGTCCGCCGAAAGAGTGGCTGGAATTCGCTCCCCACGGAGGTAATCAAGCTCATTGTTTCGCGTGTGGACAATCTCAGTACCATGCCGCTCGCCGCGTGCTCGTTGGGGCTGTACCGTTTACTCAAAGCCCTCAGGCCAGAGCTTTTTAAGCCAGCTCCTTGCTTGCGGATGCCGCCTGATCTTCAGAAACGGCATGTCACGCAGCATAACGATCATAGGGTGGCGAGCATCAACCCCCTTCACTACGATCCGATCCCCGTCAGCCTCAGATACATTAACGGTATGTACTGGGTTGGCATGAACATGTCTTGGATGGTGCTCAACGACGGTCGCGGCAGCTGGATGCTCGTGGAGTTCTACACCCGGCGATTGATCCCCCTTCCTTCGATTAACACTGCACTATTTTGGCACCGCAGCCCAGAATACTCGGAATCTTACAGTAGCCAACATGATACCAAGTTTGATTTGCATAAGGTTGTAATCTGTCAAGTGCCCACAAGATCTAGGAATTATAAAGATTTCAGGCTAATTGCGTTCTTCAACCGCGGTCTCGCCTATCTGCGGTAAGTCGATAAATCTGCACGTCCATCGCAGGATCATACATCCTGCATGGTTCTCTGATTCCATTGAACACAAGGGCTTCATTTACGCTGTCGACTCCTATGGCTGGACATATTGCTGGCCTACTCCAGTCATCGCTACAAACGGCTGTTATAGTAGTATGTTACTTTCCTATGATATCATGATGGCTTGCTTATATTACTGTCAACATTTACTGAAAAAATATTCATGCTCATAACATGCTGTTCTTAATATTGACTAAATCAAGATCCCGTTTTTATTTGACTCCAACTTGATATGATGTTGTAGGCCACCTGGTGTCCCTACCCTTCCTAATCCCAGAACCTTTCAAAGAAAAGCGGCATGGAAGTTGCAGGTTCTTCCTGGCTCGATCAGACGACGGCTAAATATTGATGATCGTTCGCACGTACGGATGTGTTGTTTCGCGGAATACAATCATAGTCACTACAAGATCTTTGAGCAGGATCCCAGCGCCTCTGGGCCTTCAGGAATTTTTGACTGGAGGCTGGTAAGTAGCCTTGGTACACGCTCTCTGTTTGTCGGACTGAATTATCTGATTAACCAGGAGATAACCGAGGGCAAGGATCATGATGGCAGCGCGATTTCGTTCATCAGGCAAAACTGTGTGTACACAGCGTAGCATGCGTCTCTGCATGCACCATACCCTGATATGTGCCGCCACGCTCTGCAGCCCAAAGTAGGAGAGAGGGTCGCAAGTATCAGACTTTGACCTCTTGGCTGGAGTTTCCCCGTCGAGCACCCATCTGGTTCAAGCCGTCGACCAATCTCCTGACTTAATAAATAGTAACGTCTAACTGAGCCAGTTAGTTAGATGCGTACACTTGGTGTAGTAAGATCTTTATTTAGTTTGATGCATACACTTGTTCTTTTTTGGTAGCCCTTTTGTAATGATGGCTGATGTTTGGTTTGGAAGAGAGAGCTGTGTCTTCATACTTACGGCACCTTCTCGCTACATTGCACCCCAGCCCTGGTTGTTCTTCTTGCTGTTTTCAATGTACAATCGGTGGTATATTTAAATCATTGGTTGAATATAAATGTGTTGTTAGAGCGACAAACACAATGTTTTGGAAGTCGTTGCACGGTTCGATCCTTTAGTGCCCCGTACCGTACATAGCTCATAATATTTTTCGTATGAAACACATTTTCCACTTGTTGATAACATGCAGCCCACTGATGAAGGCCCAATAGAGAAGCCCATAATTAACTGGAAGGGACGCTTTCACATGAATCCGGCCCAGGTACATGCTCATGGTCCCCTAAACATAGATAAGTAAATAAATAAATAAAGCTGAATGCTCATGCACCAGATCTTTGGGAAAATAGGTAGCCCAGTATTTCTTTTTGAAGAATACACAAGCTAGGCCTATTTGTTTTCTCCGAATTACTGGGTTGCAAATCTTTCAAGACGAGCAAATGGGATATTAGTTTTTTTTAATTTTGTTCTTCACTGATATCTTATACGTATTTCATTGGATTTAACATGACATAGTACTAACTTATTTTTAAATTTGTTTTAGTATGGCTATTAATTTTTGGATTAAGAATATTTCGTTCCCCAGCAAATATTTCCTGCATATTTAGTTAATTTTTTGACCCTGGTACTGACCAGAATATTGCCGGCAATTCTAAAAATGGAAAATGGGCTGCAATAAATTCCATATGAATTAGAAAATGAGTAAAAATTATAAAAATAATAGCAAATGGGCTGTACACGCCACAGATTTCGAGGCTGACTTGTTTATGCAAGGCTTTGTCAGTGAACACACGATTCTAGCCGCCGTGCTTCTTCAATCTCTGATCTTCCTGCTCCAACTGCCTAAACTAGCACCGGCGGGACTGCCTGCTCCCTCCTCTTGTGGCCCGCTGTGATGCCGCGCAGGCTTCCCCGGCCCACCCTACTCCCTCCTCTGGCCTGGCCGCACGCAATCAACTGCCTCCTTATTACACGAAAAAAATGATTCCTCCCACTGACATCTGGGGCGCACCGGTTGGGAGGCTGACCTGTGGGCCTACTACGTTGACGCGTACGCAGGGCTTGTCAACTTAGTCAACAAACGATTCTAGCTGCAGTAACCGTTGGATTTGAATCGAACGGTCTTGCTACTTCTTCAATCGCTGCTCTTCTTGCACCAGCCGCCCAAACCAGCGCCGGGGAGACCGCCTGCTCCTGCCTCCAGTGGCCGGCTGTGCTGCCGTTGAGGCCTCATCGCTCCCTACTACTCCCACCGCTAGCCAGGCCCTGCGGCGACGGCAGCCTCACACCGCAGCCGAACCAGTGAACCCTCGTACTCCTCTCCGCGTGGGCATCCACTGTCGCGTCTTCCCCGGCTCCGCGTCATCCCCTTCCTAGGCCTCGCCTCGTCCACCGCCTTGGTGCTCTCAGCGCGGCGTGGTCAATGTGGTCAACGACATTCCATCGGGAGAGTATTGTACGTGTCGAGGCTGACAACTAGGTCCACGGCCACAGCCCAGTTTTTTTGTGATTTGCCAAGTAAGTCGCTTTTCAGGCCTGTTGGGCTGCAAATCTTTAAAGACGAGGAGAGCTTTCATTCGGCTGGCCGAGAAAATGGCCCATCAGTAATGAGAAATGGGTTATACATTTTTAAAACACATCAAACCGGCAATTAGTTTCAAATATCTTTTTTTTTCATTTTGAGATTTTAAATTACATTAGTTTTATGCATGGAGAATTTGTTGGATTTTATATTGATATACATTTATTTTTAAAATCAGTTTGAATGTGAGTCGAAATTTCGGGATTAAAAACAGTTCAGACCGCACCGAAATATGCAAAATTTCGTATATGTTTTTAACCGTGGCCACAATATGGGCTGTAATGCTAACAAAAAGAATATGGGCTCCAAAAAAACCTTAAGAATTAGCTAATGGGCTATAAATTATTAAAAATAATGGCAGATGGGTTGTATGCTGTTTTCCAAAGATTTGAGGCTTTCCTAAAAAAAAGGTTGACGCATAAGCAGTGACTGTTGGATGGCCATCCAACGGCCGTCGTGCTTCTTCAATCTCTGCTCTTCCTGCTCCAGCTGCTCAAACAAGTGCCGGCGGGACTGCCTGCTCCCTCCTCCCCACGGCCGGCTCTGACAGCTCGGACCCACCAGCTATATCTTCATACGCAAGGAAGTGCCTCCTTATTATGCATAAAAAAATGAATACTCCCCCTGTTAGCTGGGACCCAGTATAGTGGCAGGCTGACTTGTGGGCCTACTAAGTTGACGGGGACGGAGGGCTTTGTCAACTTAGTCAATATGCACGATTCTAGCTCCAGTGACCGTACGATGTCCATCCAATGGCCGTAGTGCTTCTTCAACCTCTGGTCTTCTTGCTCCAGCCGCCCAAACCAGCGCCGGTCGTGCCTCGTGCTCCTATCTCTTGTGGCCGGCTACGTGCGGTGGAGGCCTCACCGCCCCCTACTACTCCCACCGCTGGCCAGGCCATCCCTCTACTCATCCACACCCCCTGTTATTCTGGGGCGACGGCAGCCTCACACCGCAGCGAACCAGTGGACCCTCGTACTCCTCTACGCGTGGGCATCCACTGCCGCGTCTTCCCCGGCTCTGCGTCGTCCCCTTCCTAGGCCTCGCCGTCGTCCACCGCAATGGTGCTCTCGGTGCAGCGTGGTCAACGTGGTCAAGGAACGGCTTCCATCGGACGTGGGTATGCGTGGAGAGGCCGCAGTGGGTCCACGGCGCGACAAGGAAGTGCCTCCTTATTACGCGCAAAATAATTATTCCTCCACCTGATAGCGGGGACCCACCAGACAGGCCACCATATTTCGCGAAAAAACGTTTCCCCCTGATAGCTGGGACGCACTAGCTACACCTTCGCACGCAAGGAAGTGCGTCCGGGCAAAAAAAAACAAAATGATTCACCTCCTGACTGCTGGGACCCACCAGCTACATCTTCGCACGCAAGGAAGTGCGTCCGAAAAAAAACGATTCGCCCCACTGCTGGGACCCACCAGCTACATCTTATACGCAAGGAAGTGCGTCAAGGCAAAAAATGATTAAGCCCCGTGTGTCGGTGTACTAAGGTAGGGGTACCTCGGTACCCCAACTTGTGCACGGGTGACGCAGACTTCCGTGGCTGGATCCACCAAATGCTTGCGGAGACCATCTCCGCTCCACACCAAGCCATTCAAGAGCAAAGTGTACAAGACAGAAGGTTAAGACCCGGCAAGAGGAGCTTGCCGGGAAGGCCGTTCGAGCTCAAGACTACATAAACTTACGCAAGTCCTGGCGAGAGGAGCTCGCCGGGAAGCTGAAGATCACGCCACGAAAACACGCCTCGGCGCTATCAGCGTCTTGGCGAGGGCCCGGGAGGCGACAAGTTACCAGCCCGACAAGCTCCGGGCCGGCAAGATCAAGACCCGGCAAGGTGCTTGCGGGCAGGCTACTGCGTGCCGCCTCCACCTCCACCACCGCAGCGTCGCCTTGACTTTCTCGAGACGCGTGGCGGGTGGCTAGGCTGCATGAGGGTGCGGTGGCACTCCACGGTGGTGGCTCCATCGCCGTGGCAAGCGAAAACATAAGGCGGGGAGCTTTGGGGCGGCGGCGACGGGCATTTAATGCTCTTGTCCCCTCTGTCAAAAGTAGGTAGAATCCACTTGTTCATGCCTTGTCGAGCTGCCTTTGTTCCCGCTTGTTCCAACTACCACCTCTTTTACATTTTACCCCTCTACCCTCGTTGACACCGCCGGTGACCCCTTGCCCTATAAAGGAGGCCCATGCTGGCGTAGGAGAGGTTCCGATCATTCGCGATTCTCGCGGGGGGTTCGACTCTTTCGCAACTCTCACGCTCGGTGTAGCTGCCCTCCGGGCTCCCGAGCGCAATACAACACAAAGCAGCAGTAGGGTTTTACGCGACCATCGCGGCCCGAAGCTGGGTAAAAATCCCTCGCCCCGCGCGCATCGCCTCGATCTGCTCTCTGTGCATCCTCCGCCCTCGTACCGAACCCACGAAGGGGCCGTCCCCGGCGGCCCCATAGGTGTCGCGCCCCCATCGCGCCCGACATCTTTGGCGCGCCAGGTAGGGGGCGTCGAGATCGTGCGGACCTGATCCGGCGTTCGCACGGCTGCATTCTTCATCAACCTCTCAATTTAAATCGGCGGCTTCGCCGACAAGCTGCGCCATGGCCCCGAGCGAGAGCCGAGGTCGCGAGATCCGTCTGCGTCTCAACCGCCGCCACCGGAGCGGCGGTGGGCGGAAGAAACGCCCGTGAGGTGGACACGGCGAGGCACTCGCGGTGCCACCAGATCTAAAGCAGGAGCGGATGACCGCGCCTCGGTCTCCGCAGATCCACGCCCCTCCCAGCAGCGCCATGCCACGAGAGGTGGTGTCCTTTCTTTGGGGCAGAATAGGCCGGAGGCTCGCGGGATGCTCCGGGCAGCTCGCGGAGTAGAGCTGTCCGGCGAAGGAAAGCTTAACCAGCGAAAGGTTGCCCTCGGCGCCCACGAGAAGACCTCGCCGTTCGGGAACAAGCCCTTGGCGAGAGTTGAAGAAGCGAAAAACGCTGCGGCGGCGCGGAGACCACCGGGAAGATCTTGCCGCCAAGGTCGCGCAAGCTGGAGGAGCTGTTGAAGGTGGACTCGGAGAAGATCGCGCTCATCCGCGCGAGAAATCGCCCACCAACTCGAGCTCCAGCGCGTCTTGCTGAGAAAGGCGGCGAGCTGAAAACCGCCAAGGATTCCGTCGAGGATCTTGGCAGAAAGTTCTGCGTTGAAGGACTCGCTTCGGCGCTGCCGGGCCGAAACCAAGCTGAAGGAGGAGCTCGCGAGGCGATCCTTAGTGGCGGCGCCAACCAGCGGCGAGATTTCCGCCGCATTGTCGAGATATGGACCGAGGACTTGGTGTTTCTGCGTCCGCCATTGACGGTAGCTGCTTGAGCTGAAGCTGGAGCATCTCATCTACTCCCGGATCAAACCTCGCTCACGGCGCCAAGCTCGATCTCTTCTTGAAGTCGCGCCGGCTCTCGCCGTCTGCGGAGAAGATCGCGCAGCTTCGCTTCGAGGGTCGCAGACCATCTCCGTCTTCCCCACCGCTTTGGAGCCAACGGCGGCGGAGAAACGCCAGTGGAAGGTGGGCGGCTGGCGAGGCTTTCGCGCGCCACGAGATCGAGGGCAGGGACGGAGGACCACGCCTCGGCCTCCGTAGATCGCGTCCGTCAGCGCCACGGCGACCTAGCAGCGCCATACCACGGAGGTGGTATCCGTCTGCTGGAAACGAGGACACGCAGAAGTCGCGAGATGTTCCGAACCCCGTCCGAACAGCGAAAGCGAAAGTGCGGGGCAGGAGACTGCTCCTTCTAACTTGTTAGAAGCCAGCGCGTCCGCCCGCCCGCGCTTCGCTCCGCTTCCCTCCACTCCTGCGAGCGCTCACAAGAGCGGAATGCTCCTCGACTTCCCTCGCGGCGGACAAGGTCGAGGCTGGAGGGCTACCATCGAGCCTGGTCGCCTTTCGCCAACAACGACCGTCGGCAGCAGCTGCGGCCTCACGGCGCGGCAAGCCGAGAAACGAAGGCGGTGGCGACAAGACGCTGGGCGCAACTTACGTGCACTCCCGCCGCGAAGCGAAAACGCCGCCCCCGGAACAACGCCGGCAGCGGCTCCACGGCATCGTCGGACCAGCGAACCCGTCGGGATAACGCCGAGTCCTCGGCAAGCGGCGAAGAAGCTTCGGACCGCGATCGGCGCCGCCGAAGACTTCAGCGGCAGTCGGACCAGAGGGCTGGGAGCACCGTCGGCGCCGCGTCGCCCGGCGAGCGAGGCGACTTGCCAGACGCGGCGAGCTGTCTGCGTTCACCGTGAGCTGCAGCGCGTCGGTGGCCAACATGAAGAATTTCAAGCCCGGCGTGCGGAGAAATACGACGGCAAGGCGCACCTCGGAATTCCTCGGTGTCTACACCATCGCCGTGCGAGCTGCGAAGCGCGACGAGAAGATCTGGCGAACTATTTCCCTCGTGCTTAGGCGAGCGTTCGTTCTTGGCTTATGCACTTGCGGAGGGCTCCATTTCTTCTGGCGGATCTACGCCACCAGGTTTGTTGGCGCCTTCACGGCGGCCACAAACACGGACAGAGAGTGATCTCCACATCCTGGCCCGAAGGAAGGAGAGTCCTGCGCAAGTACATCAACGCTTCAGCCGTGTGCAGCACAACATCCACAGCGTCCACCCCGCCGCGGTTATCGGTCGTTCCACGAGCGTCGCGTAACCGTCGCATGCGTGAAAAATGGCGATGACCAAGATCCGGGATGTCGCGAGCTTTATGCTCTGGCGATAAATCGCCTGCGGAAGAAGGGAGGCTCCCGGGGAGGATCTTTGGCGCAGGAGGGCGACTCCGGCAGCGCCGCCCGGCAAAAGCGCGGCGGCAGAACTTTCGAGAAGAAGAACAAGGAGCAGGTGCTTGCCGTCGAAAAGTCCGAAGGAAGCTCCGCCAAGCAAACATGGTGCTGGCAACTCCGGCAAGGAGCTTGCCTCGTGGCGACAACCGACAAGCGAAGGCGGTCCCGCAAGCGATCTTGCAAAATCCACCGCACCAAGGGCCACGACCTTTACAAGCGCAAGCGTCGACTACCTCGTCGAGCAGCAAAAAGCTGAGTACGAGAGACGCGACAAGGAAAGGGCCCAAGGTGGCGGGGGAGAACCGAGCAAGAAGCGGCCGTTCGTTGGTCGGGGAGGATCCCCCGGCAAGGCCAAGCGGCGACAAGGTGATCGACCTTCTCGGAGCCGCGACAAGGATGAGGAAGACGGCGACGAGGACATGGAGGATGAGGATGACAGTGAACAGGAGTTCCAGAAGGCCACGGAGGTCCTGTGCGTTGACGGTGGCGCCTCGCTGCACACCTCCCACCGCCAACTAAAGCAGTGGGCACGTGAGGTGAATGCAGCAGAGCCGCCCATGGAGTCACGCGAGCTCCTCAAATGGTCCAAAGACGCCCATCATTTTGATCTTGAGGATCACCCGACCGCACCACAGCGGTCGGTGTTTTCTGATGCTGGTCTCGCCTACCATCCGCAACCTCAAGGTCACCAAGATGTTGGTTGACGGCGGGGCGGGCTGAACTTGATCTCCTCTGCTGTGATCAAGAAACTCCAAATCCCGGATGGCGAGCTCGAAGAGACGGTTCCTTCAAGGAATCAATCCGGGAAGGAGCAGGCCCAAAGGAAAGATCACCTTGCGGTGACCTTTGGCGGGAGCTCAACTTCAGGACCGGCGCGTCACTTTTCGGCGTCGCCGATATTCCGTTGCCATACAGCGGGATACTCGCCGATCTGCTCTCGCCAAGTTCATGGCAGCTTCCCATTACGCTTAGCGTGCTCAAGATGCGGGGCCGATAAGCATCATCACCATCACGCGACAAGAAAGACGCGCTTATCTGCACCGGACAAGATTTACCGGGATGCGGCGCGACGGCCGATAAGGATGCACTTGCCGCTGAAGCTCCGGGAAAGAAGATGAAGGCCAAGTTCGGCAAGCGCCCGGGACCCACTCCGGCAAACGCGCCCTTTGAATGTTGCGCGCTTTGTCGAGGACGCCCGTCGAGCTCCACCGGCAAGGCTAAAGGGAATGGCTGCTCCATGGCGACCAAGAAGGTGTCCGCCAAGGAGGGCGGCACTTTGGTGGTACCTTCACCATCGGCGCCACGCTTGCGACAAATAGGAAAGCGCTTCGTTGCCTTCTGCGGGCGAATGTCGATGTGTTTGCATGGCAATCATCGACATCCCGGTGTTCCAGTGAAGGTAATTGAGCACAAGCTTGCCGTTTGCCCTCATCTTGTGACCCGTCAAGCAAAAAGTGAGGAAGCAAGCCGTGGGCGCCAAGAGTTCATCGTGAAGAAATCAAGAAGCTAGAGGCAGCAGGCCTAGTTAGAGGTGTGATCCATCCGGCGTGGTTAGCAAACCTATCGTCGTGCGCAAGGCCAACGGGAAATGGAGGCTGTGTATAGACTTCACCGATGTGAATAAAGCATGCCCCAAGGATCCATTCCCCTTGCCGCGCATTGACCAGATTGTTGACTCCACAGCCGGATGTGAGCTACTCTGCTTTCTTGATGCATACTCAGGCTATCACCAGATCTTCATGGCCAAAGAGGATGAAGAGAAGACTGCGTTTATCACTCCATGTGGCACCTATTGCTTCATACGCATGCCATTTGGACTGAAGAATGCAGGATCAACATTCGCAAGGGTAGTGTATACTGCTTTTGAGCCTCAGATTCACAGAAATGTAGAAGCTTACATGGATGATATCGTGGTGAAGAGCAAGAGCAAGGATACACTGATTCAAGATTTGGAAGAGACATTTCAGAACCTGCGCAAGATACAGCTAAAGTTGAACCCCGAGAAGTGCGTCTTTGGGGTTCCCTCCGCAAGCTTCTCGGGTTCTTCGTGTCCACGAGAGAGGATCAAGCCAACCCTACAAGATCAAGGCCATTGAGCAGATCCAAGCCCCAAAGCGGGTCAAGGATGTCGGAAGGCTCGCATGAGCTGTGTGGCTGCCCTCGGTGAGGTTCATTTCAAAGTCTGCGAGCAGCGCCTTCCCTTCTTTAAAATCCTTAAGAAGGCGGGGCCCATGAAGTGGAACCCAGAGCGAGACAGCAGTGACGCAAGACACGAAACATTACATCCTCCACTCCAATACTTGTCGCACCTAAACCACAAGAGAAGTTGTCTGCTGTACCTAGCGGCAACCAACCAAATGGTTAGTGCTTGCTTGTTGATAGCGGAGAGGGAGTCCGACGAGGAGGCTGCATCTCCGGCAAGTGAATCCAGCGACGAGCGGGTATCGCCTGCAAGCTCTAGCCCGACAAGGACAAGTCTGCTTGAGGAGCAGGATGAGGTGCGGAAAAAGATGGTGCAGCGCCCGGTGTATTTTGTAAGCTCCCTTCTCCGGGGCTAGGTCAAGATACTCGGTGTGCAAAAGTTGCTTCGGCCTCCTCATGGCCTCGAAAGCTGCGCCATTATTTCGAGCACACGAGATAACAGTGGTCACTCGCTTCCCGCTGAAAAGAATATTGCACAACCCAGAGGCGACAGGCAGGATCGTTGAGTGGGCGCTGGAGTTGTCGAGCTTTGGGCTCAAGTTCGAAAGTACTTCAACCATACAGAGCCGGGCTTTGGCAGAATTTATAGCAGAATGGACCCCAACACCTGATGACGAAGTCCAGGAGATGAGCACACCCGTACAAGAAGCAACGAGTGAATGGGTAATGTACTTTGATGGTGCCTTCTCGCTGCAAAGGCGCCCGATGCGGCGTCGTGCTCATCGCACCCACGGAGAGCACCTCAAGTCGTCATCGGATGCACTTCCCAAGAGAGCAAGCGACAAACAACACTGCCGAATATGAAGGTTTGCTTGCCGGCCTCAGGATTGCGGCCGAACTTGGGATCAAGAAGTTGATTGTGCGGGGAGATTCTCAGTTGGTGGTCCGGCAAGTTAACAAGAGCTATCAGAGCCCTTTGATGGAAGCTTATGTAGATGAGGTGAGGAAGCTTGAAGAGCACTTTGAAGGCCTACAGATGGAGCACATTCCGAGGGCTCAGAATGAAATCGCAGATGGCCTTTCAAAGTGTGCTTCTATGAAGTTACCTGTGGAACCAGGGACCTTTTTGCTCAAGCTGACCCAACCATCCGTCACACCATCAATCGGGCAGTCCAAGAAAAGGAAGTTGGTCTCCGGCGACTACTTGCCGGCGGATCTCCCTGAGACCGCCGCCAAAGTCCCCAAGGCCAACGGTCAGAACGCTGAGGAACAGTTTGCTCCTGCCGATCCTCGGATCTGTGCAATCAAAGCAAGTGTTCCCGACAAGCTTTGTCCCAGCAAGCTTGCCGGGGACCTCCACTCCCGCGAGAACCAGGATCTTTGCCGTAGAAGCCGAGGTTCTGAGCGGCCCTCATGCCTTTAGTCCTTGCCGTCGAGCCCCAAGCTCCGGCATGGGCGCAGCAGATCGTCCGTTTCCTGCAAACTAGAGAACTTCCCGACGACCCTGAAGAAATAGAAAGGGTAACCAGACAGTCAAGTATGTACCGGTTAAGTGGACAACGAACTGCATGTAAGAAGGCTCAATGGTGTCGATTGAAGTGCATCTCCGTGGAAGACGGACAAAAGCTGTTGGCGAGATATACGGAGGCATCTGCGGCCACCACATTGGCGCAAGGGCGCTTGTCGAAAGCTTTCCGGCAAGGGTTCTTTGGCAAGAAGCCCTCCAAGATGCAATCGCACTAGTAACCAAGTGTGAAGTGCGATTCCATGCAAAGCAAATCCATCAGCCAGCTCAAGCTCTCCAAACCATCCCTTTATCCTGGCCCTTCTCGGTCTGGGGGCTCGATATCCTCGGCCCTTTTCCCCGTGCCGTCGGGGGCTTTGAGTACTTGTACGTAGCAATCGACAAGTTCACAAAGTGGCCAGAAGTGGAGCCAGTGAGAAAGGTGACAGCACAGTCAGCGGTCAAGTTCTTCAAGTCGATTGTGTGCCGTTTCGGGGTCCCTAACCGGGTTATCACCGACAACGGTACACAATTCACTAGCCACACCTTCATGCAATACGTCCAAGACCTTGGCGCCAAGGTCTGTTTCGCTTCTGTTGCTCACCCAAGGAGCAACGGTCAAGCAGAAAGGGCCAATGCTGAAGTGTTGCGCGGACTCAAGACAAGAACTTTCGACAAGCTGCGCAAGTGCGGAAGAAATTGGATAGAGGAGCTGCCGGCGGTTCTTTGGTCAATCAGAACGACACCAAATCGAGCCACCGGACAGACACCCTTTGCTCTAGTCTATGGAGCAGAAGCAGTTCTCCCCACGGAACTCGTGTACGGATCTCCTCGAGTGCTCGCTTATGATGAGCTTGAGCAAGAGCAAGCTGCGACAAGATGACGCATTGCTCCTCGCGCGGGGACGTCTCGAGTGCTGTCAGACGAGCTGCTCGATACCAGCAAGCCTTGCGCCGCTACCATAGCCGCAAGGTCAAAGCCAGAGTCTCGAGGAAGGCGACCTTGTTCTTCGGCGTGTTCAGTCCGCCAAGAATTCCAACAAGTTGGACTTGAAGTGGGAAGGCCCTTATCGGGTGAGACAAGTCACGAGGCCCGCGCTGTCCGCTCGAGACCGAAGAAGGCTTGCCGGTGAGTAACTCTGGAACATAGAGCATCTTCGCAAGTTTTACTCAGAAGGCGCGGTTGCCGTGATCCGCTCCGCAACCACCGTTTATACAAAAAGCTTGCCGCAGATTGCATGTAACCCTTTGTACAAAGCCGCGCAGACCCGTGCAGCAATAAAGTTTCCGTGTCTTGCGTTATTTGCCTTTTCCCATGCTCTTCTTTGCTATTTGCATGAGTTATTTGGCATCTTCGAACGCACGCGATCCCGCAAGCAATAGCACGAAAGGCCATATGCTTTTTCCTTCTCCTTTTTCCTTGTCTCTTAACAAAAGAAACATTCCTCGTGCACAAGTTTGCCGGGGGGGAAGGAAGTGGAGGATGAGTTCAAGGAAGAGAAGCTTGCCGGAGAGCAGCTCAAAGTTTTAAATTTTTAAGTTGCCTTCCTTGAACAACCTCACTTCGTATGGAAAACTTGTGCTCGGAGGAACCTACCCGTGGATAGCCGCACCCTCATCTTGTTTTCGAGCGTGCTCAACGATTTAAGTAGGCCGCGGCAAAGTGTTGCGCCCTTGTTTCGTTTCGAGCCCGCTCGGCAAGCTAGGTGCGTTGCGGCAAGCCATGGCAAGGTTGCTTGCCGATGAGTCCTTGGCTTGCAGGCTGCTTCGAGTTTGACACTCAGCACTCGCGGCAAGGACTCCTTGCTGGCAAAACTCCTAGAAGCATAAAGTTAAAACGTGCGAAGTTGAGGATCAAGGCAAGGGGAATGACACTGCATCTGCTGATCAGAATAAAGGTAATATCTTACAAAGAGTAACTTGTCGCGATGACTAATAAGTTCATAGCGACCTGTGCAGCAAAGCAAAAGGAAATAAAGATAAACAGGCCTAATCTACGCGGTCGCCCTCCATCCTGGGGATCTTGTTCACCTTGGCGATGATGTGGGCGACCTGCTCCTTCAAAGCCTCCATGTCCGCGTCGGCCGGCAAGCTGCGAAGGACGTTGGAGAGGTTTATACCGGGGTTGCGGTATACGATCTTCGTCAGCACGCGCTCCATGGTTCCCACGCATAGCTGGCGCGCCTCCTCGGCGAGCTGCGCGGGGATCTTCTCCCGCAGATTTGCGAGAGCTGGCGCGACCCCCCTGAAGAAGAGACTGAGCTTGGCGCTGTGAGCGAGGTTTGGATCCGGGGAGTAGATGAGATGCTCCAGCTTCAGCTCCAGCAGCGCCTGGTCAATGGCGGACGCAGAAGACACCAAGTCCTCGGTCCATATCTCGACAATGCGGCGGAAATCCTCGGCCGCTTTGTTGGCGCCGGCCACTAAGGATCGCTCCTCGCGGAGCTCCTCCTTCAGCTTGGTTTCCTGGGCCCGGGCAGCGTCGAGCGAGTCCTTCAACGCAGAAACTTTCTGCTCAAGATCCTCGACGGAATCCTTGGCGGCCTTCAGCTCGTCGCCCTTCTCAGCAAGACGCGCCTGGAGCTCTGAGTTGGTGTGGGCGTATTTCTCGCGCTCCGTGATGAGCGCGGCGATCTTCTCCGAGTCCACCTTCAACAGCTCCTCCAGTTGCACGACCTTGGCGGCAAGATCTTCCCTGGCGGTCTCCGCGGCCGCCGCGGCGTCTTTCACTTCCTTCAACTCCCCGCCAAGGGCTTGCTCCCGAACGGCGAGGTCTTCCTCGTGGGCGTCGAGGGCAACCTTTCGCTGGTTAAGCTCTCCTTCTCGCCGGGACAGCTCTACTCCGGCGAGCCGTTGCTGCTTCTTCGCCTCGGCTTTCTCCAGCAGCCACTCTTCATACTGCCCGGCGAGCTGCTCGCGCTTCTCCGCCACTCGCGGAGAGCAGCTGATTGGCGGCGCTGAGCTCCGCCGCTTCTCCATCTCCTCGGCGCCTTGGCGGCAAGGGCCTCGGAAGCGAAGCTACCGTCTGCCCGGTAAAGGGCCGGAGCTGGTGAAGCAGCTTCTCCTCATCAGCCCGCCCGCCCCGCCGGGCCCTCGACAACCTTCAAACCCGCTGGAGGCGAGGATCTCCCGTCAAGGCCTCTCCCTCCGCGGAGCTCCGCGACGAAGAACCCCACGGCATCTGGATGAAGACCGTTGGGGCTTCTGGCAATAGCCGGGCCGTTCTTCTCCGGCGGAGGGGTCGGCGACCGGCGCAGCACTTGATGCTCCCGCAGCCTCCGAGCCAGTGGTGCGGTCGCCGTCCCCCTCTGTGGCCGCCGCGTCTGCGGCCGAGGCAGTCTCTGGCACATGTGGCTCGGCGGCTCCCGCCGCGTCCTCGACGACAGGGGCATCATCGCCGCCACCCTGCACGTCCTCCTCCTCCTCAACGACGACCTCCGTCTCCATCCGCTCGGG
The DNA here is from genome assembly GCA_021437245.1 of Aegilops speltoides. Lineage (NCBI taxonomy): Eukaryota > Viridiplantae > Streptophyta > Magnoliopsida > Poales > Poaceae > Aegilops > Aegilops speltoides. Next base: position 137,914,224 of record CM038144.1, read on the forward strand.
GGGAGGAGGAGGATCTTGAAGAAGAAAGAAAAAGCAAAAAGCAGTTCAAGCAACTATCCGAAAAAGAGGCAACACCAAGAAGACAAAAGTTGCAGAACTTACCTTGGTGGACGTCTTCAGCGGCGGGCTCTCTTGCCGGGGAACCATCCTTGCGGAGAGCCGCCCTCGTCGGGCTACTCGCCCTTGCAGAGTACCGCCCTTATGAACGCTCTCCTTGCCGGGAGTCCGGCCTTGGCGATGGATGGAGGGACTGCTCCTCGAGGGCGACCTCCGGATGCTCCTGTCGCTGCGGCTCCATCCTGCGCAAGTCAAGACAAATACATCAAGATATTGGGACAAGATGAAGTTGTCGATGTGCCCGCAAGCGAAGGTCGGGACCCAGACTTCTGTTGGGGCTGCAGAGGGGCTGCTCCTCGACGGCCGCTGGTCCGCAAGCTTGGATCCGGCGCGATCCCGGTCTCCTCGGCGGCGAAGTCGTCCGCAACCTCGACCACGGGCACCTTGGCTCTCTTCGCCGCCCGCTCAGTCAAGGTCCTGAAATCAGCACAGAAACAAGATCAGCCTCAACAATAATCAAGGCGAAATTTAAAGAAGATGAAGATTCCGGGTACTCACTCCTGTTCCTCCTCGTCGTCCTCGCTCACGGCGGAGAAGTCATACTGCACCTGAGTGGCGTCGGCGCGAGGAGCAGGAGGCGAAGGCCCTCTCGGGCGCTTGGCGGTCCTCGGGGCTGGGGGCTGCGAAGACCCGGCCCCTGTGGCGGCCGGGACCCGAGAAGGGGGCGGAGCCGCCGCTCCGCTCCGAGAAGACCCCTGTCCACCCGGCGCCGGCCTGCGAGACGCCCTTGCCGTGGCCTGCGCACGGGTCGCTTCCGCCATGTCCGGTGCGCCGGTCGCCCTCGGCGCTACTTGACTCCCCCGGGAAGCTTGCGCTGCCCGACGAGCCGGTAGTTGCCGGGGCTTCGCGATTGCCCGCCGCCTTTGCGGAGGCGCTTCAGTGGGAACGCTTGGGGCTCGCCGGGCGAGGGATGTTTGGACGACGAGGAGAGGTCGTCGTCAGAAGGTCCGTGGACCCGCCGGCATCTTCGGCGCGGCGCGCTCCACCTCCTCCTTGCCGGCTGGCCGAGCCAGCCCAGCGCCTGCGCCACCTTTTTTCTCCCTGGCGCCTCCGCCTCCTCCGCGACTCCGCTCTCGAGGCGCCTCGGCTCCCTCCGAAGCACCACCACTTGCCGCGATTTCAGCCGCGATTCCGGGATCCTGAATGCCTCGAGAGGGGACCCGGCAGGCGTGCTTGGCGGAAGCCGCAGCAGTCCGCAGATCTCCGCCGCCTCCGCTTGGTAGGACTCCGCAGCCTCTGCCTCCTCGGGAGTGCAACCGAACTTCCCTGCCGCATGGCGGCGGCCTCTTCGCCCGAGAAGCTATGTACGCGAGCTCCTCGTCCGTGGTGTCTCGTGGTCACCCCGGATCTGTCCTTGTTCTTCGCCACCTCCTCAAGGGTGTCGAAGAAGTCGAGGATGTCCGATGGCTCGGCGGAATCCATGAACGCTTCCACGCCGTGTGAATCACACGCTGGCATCATGGCGAGGAGACGATCCGTGCTGAGTTGTTGCAGAGGGCACCACGCCCGGGAAGCTGAACCACTGGATGGGCCGGATCAGTTGAAGAGCTCCTGACCATCCCCTCAGCTCCAGCGTCGTGAAGTTGAAGTTCAGCCCGGCGCGCAGCCTCATTATATCCCTGCGCCGCCATACTCCCAGCCGGCCTTTTCCTGTCCTGGAGAGGGGCGATGCAGCGGCGGAGGAAGTCTGCGCCTACCGCTGCAATGGACAGCCCCGCTTGTCGGAGACGAAGGATCCGGATGAGGGCAACGTCGAGTTTGATGTCGTCCGAATCCACCTCACTCCAATCTCTGCCGCGCGCAACGGGCGTTGTGCGCGGCGCAGTGAAGGACTGCGGCTCGTCTTCGACGATCCAGCACCAATCCGCGCGCCACTCTTCCCACTTGATGCGGAGTTCCCCCGGCAAGTACGACTTCTTCAAGTTCAGACGGAAAACCCAAGAAATCCCTCCGGAGAGGGGGGAGCCGGGCTCTGCTCTCGGGGTGAAAAAATGCCTGAACAGAGCTACATTTGGGTATATCCCTATGAAGTTTTCGCACATATGTGCGAAAACGGCCATTGTGAGGACGGCGTTGGGGGTGAAATCAAGAAGGTGGAAGCCATATGTGTTCATGATGTCGCAGAAAAATTCAGAGAAAGGAGGACAAAGGCCGCAGTGGAAGAAGGCTGCGAAGAAATAATACCCACGGATAGTTGTCCATGGTGGCGCCGGATGGGCTCGTCCGAGGATGCGCCGAGGTCCTCTTAGCCTAATCAGAAGTACTTGCCCCAGAGTTCTTCCACGCCGAGCCGCGGAGGAAAGACGACGTTCTCCCTCCGCATCTGGGCGAGCTCTTCTGCCTGCTCGGATTTCTCCTTCTTGGTATTCTCCGCCTTCTCCTTCCCCTTCCTGGTTTTCGGGGCCATGGCGGAGGCGGCGAGGGGAGGAGGATGAAGAATCCGACGACGCCGCGGACGCAAGAAGCGGCGGAGGAGATGCGGGGGCGGAGCGCAAAGAGGGTTTTCTGGAGGAAGAAGAAGAAGCAATGAAAGCGATGGAGGGGAACCACGCCCGCTTCCTCTGTTTTTATGGGGAAGTGGGGGGGCGTTCCGCTCTCCTCATTGAAGGACGTGGGCACGTCCCATCCCACGACGCCGCAATCGACGCGTGCTGTTGCACGGGGAGGCGGCAGATGCAGAAGCGGATTCGACGCGCCATGGGCTTCAGCGTGCTCCAGACGCTTTGGGCCTGAGCCCAACAGGGCGCACGGCACGTGTATGGCCCAGGCCCGGGGGCTCCTGTCGGTGTACTAAGGTAGGGGTACCTCAGTACCCCAACTTGTGCACGGGCGGCCGCAGCTTCCCGTAGCTGGATCCACCAAATGCTTACCGGAGACCATCTCCGCTCCACACCAAGCCATTCAAGAGCAAAGTGTACAAGACAGAAGGTTAAGACCCCGGCAAGAGGAGCTTGCGGGAAGGCCGTTCTGTGCTCAAGACTACATCGCACAAGAAGTCCCTGGCGAGAGGAGCTCGCCGGGGAAGCTAGAAGATCACGCCACAGAAAACACGCCTCGGCGCTATATGCGTCCCGGCGAGGGCCCGGGGAGCGACAAGTTACCAGCCCGACAAGCTCCCGGGCCCGGCAAGATCAAGACCCGGCAAGGTGCTTGCGGGCAGGGCACTGCGTGCCGACTCCACCTCCTCTGCCCACGCGTCGCCTTCAGCTTTCTCCAGAGACGCGTGGCGGGTGGCTAGGCTGCATGAGGGGTGCGGTGGCACTCCACGGTGGTGGCTCCATCGCCGTGGCAAACGAAGACGCAAGGCGGGAGCTTTTGGGGCGACGGCGACGGGCATTTAATGCTCTTGTCCCCTCTGTCAAAAGTAGGTAGAATCCTTGCTCATGCAATCAGTAGCTGCCTTTGTCCCGCACTGTTCCAACTACCACCTCTTTTACATTTTTACCCCTCTACCCTACGTTGACACCTGTCGGTGACCCCTTGCCCTATAAAAGGAGGCCCATGCACAACGTAGGAGAGGTTCCGATCATTCGCGATTCTCGCGGGGGGTTCGACTCTTTCGCAACTCTCACGCTCGGTGTAGCTGCCCTCCGGGCTCCCGAGCGCAATACAACACAAAGCAGCAGTAGGGTTTTACGCGACCATCACGGCCCGAAGCTGGGTAAAAATCCCTCGCCCCGCGCGCATCGCCTCGATCTGCTCTCTGTGCATCCTCCGCCCTCGTACCGAACCCACGAAGGGGCCGTCCCCGGCAGCCCCATAGGTGTCGCGCCCCCATCGCGCCCGACACCCTGACTGCTGGGATCCACCAGCTACATCTTCGCACGCAAGGAAGTGAGTCCGGGCAAAAAAAAACGATTCGCCCCCTGACCGTTGGGACCCACCAGCTACATCTTCGCAGGCAAGGAAGTGTCTGACAGTCGGGACCCACCTGGTCGAAGCGTACATAGCGTTTTCATTCTGGTCGCGAACATGTACGTACATATATACTGGTCGATGTAGAGGCGCTCACGTGTCGTAGTAGAGGCGCGTACGTGTCGTAGTAGAGGCGCGCACGTAGCATGTACACGTACGTACAGTGGACAGGGTGCAAGAAAGAAAATATGGCCACGTACGTACATCGGGCTGGGTCTCGAACGCCTACTCGCGCGTACGTACATGGCTGGGTTGGAACAGAGAAATGGAGTCGCCTCGTGTTCATGGGGAGGCAACAGAATGCGTCGTGTTCATGGGGAGGCAACGGAATGCGTCGTCTTCATCGGGAGGCAACGAAACGCGTGGGAGCCAACCGGCTTGACGGAACATGCAATGGAAACGAGGCCTGGCGTACCACACAATGGTGGAAACGGACCTCCTACGTTCGGAATGGGGTCCTGTTGATCGGAAGGGGTGTGGCGTACCGCATAATGGAGGAAGCGGACCTCCTATGGTCGAAACGGGGGTCCTGTTGATCGGGAGGGGTGTGGCGTACTGCAAAATGGACGAAACGGACCTCCTACGGTCGAAACGGGGGTCATGTTGATCGGGAGGGGTGTGGCGTACCGCAAAACGGATGACGGACCTCCTACGATCGAAACGGTTGGTCCTGTTCATCGGGAGGGGTGTGGCGTACCGCAAAACGGATGAAACGGACTTGTGTTGGAGCGCTACGGTCAAAACGGGTGTCCTGTTCATCGGGAGGGGTGTGACATATGAAGGAAATATGCCCTAGAGGCAATAATAAAGTTATTATTTATTTCCTTATTTCATGATAAATGTTTATCATTCATGCTATAATTGTATTAACCGGAAACATGATACATGTGTGAATGCATAGACAAAACAATATGTCACTAGTATGCCTCTACTAGACTAGCTTGTTAATCAAAGATGGTTATGTTTCCTGACCATGAACAAAGAGTTGTTATTTGATTAACGAGGTCACATCATTAGTAGAATGATCTGATTGACATGACCCATTCCATTAGCTTAGCACACGATCGCTTAGTATGTTGCTACTGCTTTTATCCATGACATATACATGTTCCTGTAACTATGAGATTATGCAACTCCGTTTACGGAGGAACACTTTGGTGCTACCAAGCGTCACAACGTGAATCGGGTGATTATAAAGGAGTACTACAGGTGTCTCCAAAGGTAGATGTTGGGTTGGCGTATTTGAGATTAGGTTTTGTCACTCCGATTGTCGGAGAGGTATCTCTGGGCCCTCTCGGTAATACACATCATGAAGCCTTGCAAGCACTACAACTAATGAGTTAGTTGTGAGATGATGTATTACGGAACGAGTAAAGAGACTTGCGATGTAACGAGATTGAACTAGGTATTAGATACCGACGATCGAATCTCGGGCAAGTAACATACCGATGACAAAGGAACAACGTATGTTGTTATGCGGTCGACCGATAAAGATCTTCGTAGAATATGTAGGAACCAATATGGGCATCCAGGTCCGCTATTGGTTATTGACCGAGACGTGTCTCGGTCATGTCTACATTGTTCTCGAACCGTAGGGTCCGCACGCTTAAGGTTTCGATGGCGGTTATTATGAGTTTATGTATTTTGATGTACCAAGTAGTTCGAGTCCCGGATGTGATCACGGACATAACGAGGAGTCTCGAATGGTCGAGACATAAAGATTGATATATTGACGGCTATATTTCGACACCGGAAAGGTTAGGAAGTTTCGGAGAAAACCGGAGTCTTGGGAGGTTACCGGAACCCCCGGGGAAGTTATGGGCCTTAGTGGGCCAAGAGGGAGAGAGAGGGCCGCACCAGAGGTGGCGCCCCCTGTGGGAGTCCGAATAGGACAGGAGGGGGCGGCCCCCCTCTCCCTCTCCTCTCTTTCCTTCCCCTTCTCCTTCCTAGTTGGACTAGGAGAGGGAGTCCTACTCCAACTAGGAGGAGGACTCCCTCCCTGGCGCACCACTAGGGCGGCCGGCCTCCCCTCCCTCCTTTATATCTGAGGCAGGGGGCACCCTAGAGACACAAGTTTGATCTACGGATCGTTCCTTAGCCGTGTCGGTGCCCCCTCCACCATATTCCACCTCGGTCATACCGTCGTGAAGCTTAGGCGAAGCCTGCGCGGTGAAACATCAAGATCGTCACCACGCCGTCGTCTTGTGGAACTCTCCTCGACACTCGGCTGGATCGAGTCGAGGGACGTCATCGAGCTGTCGTGTGTCAAGAACTCGGGCGCCGGAGTAACGCGTCGGGATCGGTCGGATCGCGAGGAGAACGTCGTTGTTGTGATCGCTTCGCTTCGGGTCACGAGGGTACGAGACAACACTCTCCCTCTCGTTGCTATGCATCACCATGATCTTGCGTGTGCGAGGAAATTTTTGAAATTACTCGTTCCCCAACAAAGTGGTATCGAGCCAAGTTTTTATGGTTTGATGTTTTGCACGAGTAGAACACAAGTGAGTTGTGGGCGATACAAGTCATACTACCTACCAAGCATGTCATACTTTGGTTCAGCGGTATTGTGAGATGAAGCGGCCCGGACCGACATTACGCAGACGCTTACGCGAGACTGGTTTCACCGCCACGAGCACTCGTTGCTTAAAGGTGACTGGTGGGTGCTGTCTCTCTCACTTTAGTTGAACCGAGTGTGGCTACGCCGGTCCTTGAGAAGGTTAAAGCGGAGTCTATTTGACGAAATATCGTTGTGGTTTTGATGCGTAGGTGAGACTGGTTCTTGCTTAAGCCCGTAGCAGCCACGTAAAATTTGCAACAACAAAGTAGAGGGCGTCTAACTTGTTTTTGCAGGGCATGTTGTGATGTGATATGGTCAAGATGTGATGCTATATTTTATTGTATGAGATGATCATGTTTTGTAACGAAGTTATCGGCAATCGGCTGGAGCCATATGGTTGTCGCTTTATTGTATGCAATGCAATCATACTGTAATGCTTTACTTTATCACTAAGCGGTAGAGATAGTCGTAGAAGCATAAGATTGGCGAGGCGACAATGATGCTACGATGGAGATCAAGGTGTCGCGCCGGTGGCGATGGTGATCATGGTGGTGCTGCGGAGATGAAGATCACGAAGCACAAGATGATGATGACCATATCATATCACTTATATTGATTTGCATGTGATGTTTATCCTTTATGCATCTTATCTTGCTTTGATTGACGGTAGCATTATAAGATGATCTCTCACTAAATTATCAAGAAGTGTTCTCCCGAGTATGCACCGTTGCCAAAGTTCGTCGTGCCCGGACACCACGTGATGATCGGGTGTGATAAGCTCTCGTCCATCTACAACGGGTGCAAGCCAGTTTTGCACACGCAGAATACTCGGGTTATACTTGACGAGCCTAGCATATGCAGATATGGCCTCGGAACACGGAGACCGAAAGGTCGGCGTGAATCATATAGTAGATATGATCAACATAAGATGTTCACCATTGAAAACTACTCCATTTCACGTGATGATCGGTTATGGTTTAGTTGATTTGGATCACGTGATCACTTAGATGACTAGAGATGTTTTTCTAAGTGGGAGTTCTTAAGTAATATGATTAATTGAACTTAAATTTATCATGAACTTAGTACTGATAGTATCTTGCTTGTTTATGTTTGATTGTAGATAGATGGCTCGTCTTTGTTGTTCCGTTGAATTTTAATCGTTCCTTGAGAAAGCAAAGTTGAAAGATGATGGTAGCAATTACGGACTGGGTCCGTAACTCGAGGATTATCCTCATTGCTGCCTGTAAGAGTTACGTCTGGATGCACCGCTGGGTGCAGCCTCGCCATCGATGCAACCGATGATGTTAAGAACGTCTGGCGAGCAAAGCTGATGACTACTCTATAGTTCGATGTGCCATGCTTTACGGCTTAGAACCGGGACTTCAACGACGTTTTGAGCGTCATGGAGCATATGAGATGTTCCAGGAGTTGAAGTTGATATTCCAACAAAATGCCCGGATTGAGAGATATGAAGTCTCCAATAAGTTCTATAGCTGCAAGATGGAGGAGAATAGTTACATTAGTGAGCACATACTCGAGAATGTCCGGGTACTACAATCACTTGACAATTGGGAGTTAATCTTCCGGATGATTGTGTCATTGATGTAATTCTTCAATCACCGCCACCAAGCTACAAAGGCTTCGTGATGAACTATAATATGCAAGGGTTAGTAAAGACTATACCGAGCTCTTCGCAATGCTAAAGGCTGCGGAGGTAGAAATCAAGAAGGAGCATCAAGTGTTGATGGTCAATAAGACCACTAGTTTCAAGAAGAAAGGCAAAGGGAAGAAGAAGGGAACTTCAAGAAGAACGACAAGCAAGTTGCTGCTCGGAGAAGAAACCCAAGTCGGACCTAAGCACTGAAATCGAGTGCTTCTCTGCAAGCGATAGTCCACCGAAGCGGAACTGCCCCAAGTATTTGGCGGATAAGAAGGATGGCAAGGTGAACAAAGGTATATGTGATATACATGTTATTGATGTGTACCTTACTAGAGCTCGCATAGCACTGGTATTTGATCTGGTTCATTGCTAATATTTGCAACTCGAAGCAGGACTACGGATTGCGAACACGGCAAAGGGCGAGGTGACGATCGCGTGGGAAATGGTTCCAAAGTCGATGTGATCGCGGTCGGCACGCTACCTCTACATCTACCTTCGGATTAGTTTTAGACCTAAATAATTGTTATTTGGTGCTGCGTTGAGCATGAACATTATATCTGGATCTTGTTTGATGCGAGACGGTTATTCATTTAAATCAGAGAATAATGGTTGTTCTATTTATATGAGTAATATCTTTTATGGTCATGCACCCTTGAGGAGTGGTCTATTTTGATGAATCTCGATAGTAGTGATACACATATTCATAATGTTGAAACCAAAAGATGCAGAGTTGATAATGATAGTGCAACTTATTTGTGGCAATTGCCGTTTAGGTCATATCGATTGTAAAGCGCATGAAGAAACTCCATCTTGATGGACTTTTGGAGTCACTTGATTATGAATCACTTGGCACTTGCGAACCGTGCCTTATGGGCAAGATGACTAGAACCCGTTCTCGGTACTATGGAGAGAGCAACAGATTTGTTGGAAATCATACATACAGATGTATGTGGTCCGATGAATGTTGAGGCTCGTGGCGGATATCGTTATTTTCTCACCTTCACGGATGACTTAAGCAGATATGGGTATATCTACTTAATGAAACATAAGTCCGAAACATTTGAAAAGTTCAAAGAATTTGAGTGAAGTTGAAAATCATCGTAACAAGAAAATTAAATTTCTACGATCGATCGTGGAGGTGAATATTTGAGTTCTGAGTTTGGTCTACATTTGAAACAATGCGGAATAGTTTAGCAACTCACGCCACCGGAACACCACAGCGTAATGGTGTGTCGAACGTCAGAATCGTACTTTACTAGATATGGTGCGATCTATGATGTCTCTTACTGATTTACCGCTATCGTTTTGGGGTTATGCTCTAGAGGCGGCCGCATTCACCTGAATAGAACACCGTCGAAATCCGTTGAGGCGACACCTTATGAACTATGGTTTGGCAAGAAACCAAAGTTGTCGTTTCTTAAAGTTTGGGGATGCGATGCTTATGTGAAAAAACTTCAACCTGATAAGCTCGAACCCAAATCGGAGAAATGTGTCTTCATAGGATACCCAAAGGAGACAGTTGGGTACACCTTCTATCACAGATCCGAAGGCAAGACATTCGTTGCTAAGAATGGATCCTTTCTAGAGAAGGAGTTTCTCTCGAAAGAAGTGAGTGGGAGGAAAGTGGAACTTGATGAGGTAATAGTACCTTCTCCCTTACTTGAAAGTAGTTCGTCGCAGAAACAGGTTTCTGAGACATCTACACCAAGTAGTGAGGAAGTTGATGATGTTGATCATGAAACTTCAGATCAAGTTACTGCAGAACCTCGTAGATCAACCAGAGTAAGATCCGCACTGAGTGGTGCGGTAATCCTGTTCGGAAGTCATGCTACTAGATCATGATGAACCTACGAACTATGAAGAAGCGATGGTGAGCCCAGATTCCGCAAAATGGCTTGAGGCCATGAAATCTGAGATGGGATCCATGTATGAAAACAAAGTATGGACTTTGGTTGACTTGCCCGAGGGTAGGCAAGCAATAGAAAACAAGTGGATCTTCAAGAAGAAGACCGACACGACGGTAATGTTATCGTTTATAAAGCTCGACTTATCGCAAAAGGTTTTCGACAAGTTCAAGGGATTGACTACGATGAGACCTTCTCACCCGTAGCGATGCTTAAGTCCGTCCGAATCATGTTAGCAATTGCCGCATTTTATGATTATGAAATTTGGCAAATGGATGTAAAGACTGCATTCTGAATGGATTTCGGAAGAAGAGTTGTATATGATGCAACGAGAAGGTTTTATCGATCCAAAGGAGCTAACAAAGTGTGCAAGCTCCAATGATCCATCTATGGACTGGTGCAAGCATCTCGGAGTTGGAATAAGCGCTTTGATAGTGTGATCAAAGCATTTGGGTTTGTCTGGACTTTTGGAGAAGCTCAGTATTTACAAGAAAGTGAGTGGGAGCTCTGTAGCATTTCGATATTATATGTAGATGACATATTGCTGATCGGAAATGATATAGAATTCTGGATAGCATAAAGGGATACTTGAATAAGAGTTTTTCAATGAAAGACCTCGGTGAAGCTGCTTACATATTAGGCATTAAGATCTATAGAGATAGATCAAGACGCTTAATTGGACTTTCACAAAGCACATACCTTGACAAAATTTTGAAGAAGTTCAAAATGGATCAAGCAAAGAAAGGGTTCTTGCACGTGTTACAAGGTGTGAAGTTGAGTAAGACTCAATGCCCGACCACTGCAGAAGATAGAGAGAAAATGAAAGATGTTCCTATGCTTCAGCCATAGGCTCTATCATGTATGCAATCTGTGTACCAGACCGATGTGTGCCTTGCTATAAGTTTAGCAGGAGGTACCAAAGTAATCCGAGTGGATCATGGACAGCGGTCAAGAACATCTGAAATACCGAAAAGGACTAAGGATATGTTTCTCGTATATGGAGGTGACAAAGAGCTCATAAATGGCAGTTACGTTGATGCAAGCTTTGACACGATCCGGACGATTCTAAATCGCAGACCGGATCGTATTTACACTAAACGGAGGAGCTGTCGGTTGGTGCAGTTCTAAACAAAGCGTCAGGCGGGATCTACATGTGAAGCGGAGTACATAGCAGCTTCGGAAGCAGCTAATGAAGGAGTCTGGATGAAGGAGTTCATATCCGATCTAGGTGTCATACCTAGTGCATCGGGTCCAATGAAAATCTTCTATGACAATACTGGAGCAATTGCCTTAGCGAAGGAATCCAGATTTCACAAGAGGACCAAGCACATCAAGAGACGCTTCAATTCCATCCGGGACTTAGTCCAGGTGGGAGACATAGAGATTTGCAAGATACATACGGATCTGAATGTTGCAGACCCGTTGACTAAGCCTCTTCCACGAGCAAAACATGATCAGCACCAAGACTCCATGGGTGTTAGAATCATTACTATGTAATCTAGATTATTGACTCTAGTGCAAGTGGGAGACTGAAGGAAATATGCCCTAGAGGCAATAATAAAGTTATTATTTATTTCCTTATTTCATGATAAATGTTTATCATTCATGCTATAATTGTATTAACCGGAAACATGATACATGTGTGAATGCATAGACAAAACAATATGTCACTAGTATGCCTCTACTAGACTAGCTTGTTAATCAAAGATGGTTATGTTTCCGACCATGAACAAAGAGTTGTTATTTGATTAACGAGGTCACATCATTAGTAGAATGATCGATTGACATGACCCATTCCATTAGCTTAGCACACGATCGTTTAGTATGTTGCTACTGCTTTTATCCATGACATATACATGTTCCTGTAACTATGAGATTATGCAACTCCGTTTACGGAGGAACACTTTGGTGCTACCAAACGTCTGGCGTAATCGGGTGATTATAAAGGAGTACTACAGGTGTCTCCAAAGGTAGATGTTGGGTTGGCGTATTTGAGATTAGGTTTTGTCACTCCGATTGTCGGAGAGGTATCTCTGGGCCCTCTCGTAATACACATCATGAAGCCTTGCAAGCACTACAACTAATGAGTTAGTTGTGAGATGATGTATTACGGAACGAGTAAAGAGACTTGCGTGCGAGATTGAACTAGGTATTAGATACCGACGATTGAATCTCGGGCAAGTAACATACCGATGACAAAGGAACAACGTATGTTGTTATGCGGTCCGACCGATAAAGATCTTCGTAGAATATGTAGGAACCAATATGGGCATCCAGGTCCCGCTATTGGTTATTGACCAAGACGTGTCTCGGTCATGTCTACATTGTTCTCGAACCGTAGGGTCCGCACGCTTAAGGTTTCGATGGCGGTTATTATGAGTTTATGTATTTTGATGTACCGAAGTAGTTGAGTCCGGATGTGATCACGGACATGACGAGGAGTCTCGGAATGGTCGAGACATAAAGATTGATATATTGGACGGCTATATTTGGACACCGGAAAGGTTAGGAAGTTTCGGAGAAAACCGGAGTCTTGGAGGGGTTACGGAACCCCGGGGAAGTTATGGGCCTTAGTGGGCCAAGAGGGGAGAGAGAGGGCCGCACCAGAGGTGGCGCCCCTGTGGGAGTCCGAATAGGACAAGGAGGAGGCGGCCCCCTTCCTCTCCCTCTCCCTCTCTTTCCTTCCTCCTTCTCCTTCCTAGTTGGACTAGGAGAGGGAGTCCTACTCAACCAGGAGGAGGACTCCCCCTCCCTGGCGCACCACTAGGCCGGCCGGCCTCCCCTCCCTCCTTTATATACTGGGGCAGGGGGCACCCTAGAGACACAAGTTTGATCTACGGATCGTTCCTTAGCCGTGTCGGTGCCCCTCCACCATATTCCACCTCGGTCATACCATCGAAGCTTAGGCGAAGCCTGCGCCGGTGAAACATCAAGATCGTCACCACACCGTCGTCTTGACGAAACTCCCTCGACACTCGGCTGGATCGGAGTACGAGGGACGTCATCGAGCTGTACGTGTGTCAAGAACTCGGGGGCGCCGGAGTAACGGCGTCGGGATCGGTCGGATCGCGAGGAGAACGTACGACTGTTGTGATCGCTTCCGCTTCGGGTCTACGAGGGTACGTAGACAACACTCTCCCCTCTCGTTGCTATGCATCACCATGATCTTGCGTGTGCGTAGGAAAATTTTTGAAATTACTACGTTCCCCAACAGTGGTATCAGAGCCAAGTTTTTATGGTTTGATGTTTTGCACGAGTAGAACACAAGTGAGTTGTGGGCGATACAAGTCATACTACCTACCAGCATGTCATACTTTGGTTCAGCGGTATTGTGAGATGAAGCGGCCCAGACCGACATTACGCCAGACGCTTACGCGAGACTGGTTTCACCGCCACGAGCACTCGTTGCTTAAAGGTGATTTGGTGGGTGCTGTCTCTCTCACTTTAGTTGAACCGAGTGTGGCTACGCCCGGTCCTTGAGAAGGTTAAACGGAGTCTATTTGACGAAGTATCGTTGTGGTTTTGATGCGAGGTGAGACTGGTTCTTGCTTAAGCCCGTAGCAGCCACGTAAAATTTGCAACAACAAAGTAGAGGACGTCTAACTTGTTTTTGCAGGGCATGTTGTGATGTGATATGGTCAAGATGTGATGCTATATTTTATTGTATGAGATGATCATGTTTTGTAACGAAGTTATCGGCAATCGGCTGGAGCCATATGGTTGTCGCTTTATTGTATGCAATGCAATCGCCCTGTAATGCTTTACTTTATCACTAAGCGGTAGAGATAGTCGTAGAAGCATAAGATTGGCGAGACGACAATGATGCTACGATGGAGATCAAGGTGTCGCGCCGGTGACGATGGTGATCATGGTGGTGCTGCGGAGATGAAGATCACGAAGCACAAGATGATGATGACCATATCATATCACTTATATTGATTTGCATGTGATGTTTATCCTTTATGCATCTTATCTTGCTTTGATTGACGGTAGCATTATAAGATGATCTCTCACTAAATTATCAAGAAGTGTTCTCCCCGAGTATGCACCGTTGCCAAAGTTCGTCGTGCCCAGACACCACGTGATGATCGGGTGTGATAAGCTCTACGTCCATCTACAACGGGTGCAAGCCAGTTTTGCACACGCAGAATACTCGGGTTATACTTGACGAGCCTAGCATATGCAGATATGGCCTCGGAACACGGAGACCGAAAGGTCGGCGTGAATCATATAGTAGATATGATCAACATAAGATGTTCACCATTGAAAACTACTCCATTTCACGTGATGATCGGTTATGGTTTAGTTGATTTGGATCACGTGATCACTTAGATGACTAGAGAGATGTTTTTCTAAGTGGGAGTTCTTAAGTAATATGATTAATTGAACTTAAATTTATCATGAACTTAGTACTGATAGTATCTTGCTTGTTTATGTTTGATTGTAGATAGATGGCTCGTCTTTGTTGTTCCGTTGAATTTTAATGCGTTCCTTGAGAAAGCAAAGTTGAAAGATGATGGTAGCAATTACACGGATCGGGTCCGTAACTTGAGGATTATCCTCATTGCTGCACAAAAGAGTTACGTCTGGATGCACCGCTGGGTGCGAGCCTGCTAATGCAATGACGATGTTAAGAACGTCTGGCGAGCAAAGTGATGACTACTCTATAGTTCAGTGTGCCATGCTTTACGGCTTAGAACCGGGACTTCAACTATGTTTTGAACGTCATGGAGCATATGAGATGTTCCAGAGTTGAAGTTGATATTCAAAGAATGCCCGGATTGAGAGATATGAAGTCTCCAATAAGTTCTATAGCTGCAAGATGGAGGAGAATAGTTACGTTAGTGAGCACATACTCGTAATGTCCGGGTACTACAATCACTTGACAATTGGGAGTTAATCTTCCGGATGATTGTGTCATTGCAGAATTCTTCAATCACCGCCACCAAGCTACAAAGGCTTCGTGATGAACTATAATATGCAAGGGTTAGTAAAGACTATACCGAGCTCTTCGCAATGCTAAAGGTCATGGAGGTAGAAATCAAGAAGGAGCATCAAGTGTTGATGGTCAATAAGACCACTAGTTTCAAGAAGAAAGGCAAAGGGAAGAAGAAGGAACTTCAAGAAGAACACAAGCAAGTTGTTGCTCGGAGAAGAAACCCAAGTCGGACCTAAGCCTGAAAGCGGAGTGCTTCTCCGCAAGCGATAGTCCTTCGAAGCGGAACTGCCCCAAGTATTTGGCGGATAAGAAGGATGGCAAGGTGAACAAAGGTATATGTGATATACATGTTATTGATGTGTACCTTACTAGAGCTCGCAGATAGCACTGGTATTTGATACTGGTTACATTGCTAATATTTGCAACTCAAAGCAGGGACTACGGATTGCTTAACACCGGCAAAGGACGAGGTGACGCGCGCGTGAGGAAATGGTTCCAAAGTCGATGTGATCGCGGTCGGCACGCTACCTCTACATCTACCTTCGGATTAGTTTTAGACCTAAATAATTGTTATTTGGTGCCTGCGTTGAGCATGAACATTATATCTGGATCTTGTTTGATGCGAGACGGTTATTCATTTAAATCAGAGAATAATGGTTGTTCTATTTATATGAGTAATATCTTTTATGGTCATGCACCCTTGAGGAGTGGTCTATTTTGATGAATCTCGATAGTAGTGATACACATATTCATAATGTTGAAACCAAAAGATGCGAGTTGATAATGATAGTGCAACTTATTTGTGGTAATCGCCGTTTAGGTCATATCGATTGTAAAGCGCATGAAGAAACTCCATACTGATGGACTTTTGGAGTCACTTGATTATGAATCACTTGGCACTTGCGAACCGTGCCTTATGGGCAAGATGACCAGAACCCCGTTCTCCGGTACTATGGAGAGAGCAACAGATTTGTTGGAAATCATACATACAGATGTATGGTGTCCGATGAATGTAGAGGCTCGTGGCGGATATCGTTATTTTCTCACCTTCACGGATGACTTAAGCAGATATGGGTATATCTACTTAATGAAACATAAGTCTGAAACATTTGAAAAGTTCAAAGAATTTCAGAGTGAAGTTGAAAATCATCGTAACAAGAAAATTAAATTTCTACGATCTGATCGTGGAGGTGAATATTTGAGTTACGAGTTTGGTCTACATTTGAAACAATGCGAATAGTTTGCAACTCACGCCACCGGAACACCACAGCAGTAATGGTGTGTCCGAACGTCAGAATCGTACTTTACTAGATATGGTGCGATCTATGATGTCTCTTACAGATTTACCGCTATCGTTTTGGGGTTATGCTCTAGAGACGGCCGCATTCACCTTGAATAGAACACCGTCGAAATCCGTTGAGACGACACCTTATGAACTATGGTTTGGCAAGAAACCAAAGTTGTCGTTTCTTAAAGTTTGGGGATGCGATGCTTATGTGAAAAAACTTCAACCTGATAAGCTCGAACCCAAATCGGAGAAATGTGTCTTCATAGGATACCCAAAGGAGACAGTTGGGTACACCTTCTATCACAGATCCGAAGGCAAGACATTCGTTGCTAAGAGGATCCTTTCTAGAGAAGGAGTTTCTTTCGAAAGAAGTGAGTGGGAGGAAAGTGGAACTTGATGAGGTAATAGTACCTTCTCCCTTACTTGAAAGTAGTTCGTCGCAGAAACAGGTTTCTGAGACATCTACACCAAGTAGTGAGGAAGTTGATGATGTTGATCATGAAACTTCAGATCAAGTTACTGCAGAACCTCGTAGATGAACCAGAGTAAGATCCGCACTGAGTGGTACGGTAATCCTGTTCGAAGTCATGCTACTAGATCATGATGAACCTATGAACTATGAAGAAGCGATGGTGAGCCCAGATTCCGCAAAATGGCTTGAGGCCATGAAATCTGAGATGGGATCCATGTATGAAAACAAAGTATGGACTTTGGTTGACTTGCCCGAGGGTAGGCAAGCAATAGAAAACAAGTGGATCTTCAAGAAGAAGACTGACGCTGACGGTAATGTTACTGTCTATAAAGCTCGACTTGTCACAAAAGGTTTTCGGCAAGTTCAAGGGATTGACTACGATGAGACCTTCTCACACGTAGCGATGCTTAAGTCCGTCCGAATCATGTTAGCAATTGCCGCATTTTATGATTATGAAATTTGGCAAATGGATGTAAAGACTGCATTCCTGAATGGATTTCTGGAAGAAGAGTTGTATATGATGCAACCAGAAGGTTTTATCGATCCAAAGGGAGCTAACAAAGTATGCAAGCTCCAGCGATCCATCTATGGACTGGTGCAAGCATCTCGGAGTTGGAGTTAACTCCCCGAAATTTTCTCCCCTTGCTTCTACCACGGTTTTTTCCGTCATGGGCGACCCAAAGAATGTCATGCAGCTGCGTCTCCGGCCCGCCCAGGACGAAAAGCCTTTTTTCTGTCATTATTTTTTGTCATAGAAGTAGGAGCCCACCACATCTATGATGATACTGGGTTTTGTCACAATTATCGTCATAGAAGTGTTATATGTATGACAGAAAAAAAATTCGTTCGACCCAAAATGTCACGGATGTTTCTTTTTTTGTAGTGATCCCATCTTGGAGCCTTCGTCGGTGCTCCGCCGGAGGGGGAATCGACCATGGAGGGCTTCTACATCAACACCATAGCCCCTCCAATGAGTTTTGAGTAGTTTACCACAGACCTTCGGGTCCATAGTTATTAGCTAGATGGCTTCTTCTCTCTTTTTGGATCTCAATACAATGTTCTCCCCCTCTCTTGTGGAGATCTATTCGATGTAAACTCTTTTTGCAGTGTGTTTGTCGAGATCCGATGAATTGTGGGTTTATGATCAAGTTTATCTATGAGAAATATTTGAATCTCCTCTAAATTCTTTTATGTATGATTGAGTTATCTTTGCAAGTCTCTTTGAATTATCAGTTTGGTTTGGCCTACTAGATTGATCTTTCTTACCATGGGAGAAGTGCTTAGCTTTGGGTTCAATCTTGCGGTGTCCTTACCCAGTGACAGAAAGGGTTGCAAGGATGTATTGTATTGGTGCCATCGAGGATAAAAAGATGGGGTTTATATCATATTGCATGAGTTTATGCCTCTACATCATGTCATCTTGCTTAAGGCGTTACTCTATTCTTATGAACTTAATACTCTAGATGTAGGCAGGAGTCGGTCGATGTGTGGAGTAATAGTAGTAGATGCAGGCAGGAGTTGGTCTACTTGTTGCTGACGTGATGCCTATATACATGATCATGCCTAGATAATCTCATAATTATTCGCTTTTCTATCAATTGCTCGACAGTAATTTGTTCACCCACCGTAATACTTATGCTATCTTGAGAGAAGCCACTAGTGAAACCTATGGCCCCCGGGTATATCTCTTATCATATTTGCTTTCAATCTACTTTTATTTGCATCTTTACTTTTTGCATCTATATTACAAAATACCAAAAATATATTTATCTTATCATACTATCTCTTTTAGATCTCACTTTCGCAAGTGGCCGTGAAGGGATTGACAACCCCTTTATTGCGTTGGTTGCGAGTTCTTTGTTTGTTTGTGTAGGTGCATGGGACTTTTGAGGATCATCCTACTAGATTGATACCTTGGTTCTCAAAAACTGAGGGGAAATACTTACGCTACTGTTGCTGCGTCACCCTTTCCTCTTCAAGGAAAACCAACACAAGCTCAAGAGGTAGCAAGAAGGATTTCTGGCGCCATTGCCGGGGAGGTCTTCGCTCAAGTCAAGACATACCAAGTACCCATCACAAACCCATCTCCCTCGCATTTACATTATTTGCCATTTGCCTCTCATTTTCCTCTCCCCCACTTCACCCTTACTGTTTTATTCGCCCTCTCTTTCCCAATCTCCTCCTCTCTTTTCGCTTGCCTTTTTGTGTTTGCTTGTGTGTTGGATTACTTGTTGCCATGGCGCAAGATAATACCAAATTGTGTGATTTCTCAAATACCAATAATAATGATTTCCTTAATACTCCCATTGCTCCTCTTAATGATGTTGAATCTTGTGAAATTAATACTACTTTGCTGAATCTTGTTATGAAAGATCAATTCGCCGGTTTTCCTAGTGAAGATGCCGCTACTCATCTAAATAACTTTGTTGATTTGTGTGATATGCAAAAGAAGAAAGGTACGGATAATGATATTGTTAAATTGAAGTTATTTCCGTTTTCACTTAGAGATCATGCTAAAGTTTGGTTTTCGTCTTTGCCTAAAAATAGTATTGATTCTTGGAACAAGTGCAAAGATGCTTTTATCTCTAAGTATTTTTCCCCCGCTAAGATCATCACTCTTAGGAACGATATTATGAATTTTAAACAACTTGATCATGAGCATGTTACCCATTCTTGGGAAAGATCGAAATTAATGATTCGCAATGCCCTACTCATGGTTTGAATTTATGGATGATCATACAAAAATTTTATGCCGGTTTGAACTTTGCTTCTAGAAATCTCTTAGATTCGGCCGCGGGAGGCACGTTTATGGAAATCACATTAGGAGATGCTACAAAACTTCTTGATAATATTATGGCTAATTATTCTCAATGGCACACCAAAAGATCTTCTAGTAAAAAAGTGCATGATATAGAAGAAATCAATGTTTTGAGTGGAAAGATGGATGAACTTATGAAATTGTTTGCTACTAAAATTACTCCTCTTGATCCCAATGATATGCCTTTGTCTACTTTGATTGAGAATAATAATGAATTTATGGATGTGAATTTTGTTGGTAGGAATAGTTTTGGTAATTTTAATAAGATGCCCTCTGATTTTGAGAATAGTGTGAAAGAATTTTAATGCCTTGCTTGAAGAAAAATTGCTTAAAGTTGATGATTTGACTAGGAACGTTGATAAACTTTCGCTTGATGTTGATTCTCTTAAAGTTAGATCTTCTTCTCCTAAGCATGATATCAATGAGTCTCTCAAAGCAATGAGAATTTCCATTGATGAGTTCAAGGAAAGAACCGCTAGATTGCGTGCTAAGAAAGATAGCTTTATAAAGGCGTGTTCTTCTAGTTTCCATGAATATAATGATGAAGATCTTTGTTTTGCAATACGAATCTTGATAATTATGGGACTGGTGATGAGTCAACTTTATCTAGAAGGCGTCCCAAGAATTCATAGTTTTTAGATCTTGATGCTAAATTTGGTAAAAGTGGGATTGGAGAGGTCATGAATTTAAATAGCATTGAACCCACTATCTCGGATTTCAAGGAATTTGATTATAATAATTGTTCTTTAGAAGGTTGTATTTCCTTGTTGCAATCCGTTGTTAATTCTCCTCACGCTTATAGTCAAAATAAAGCTTTTACCAAACATATCATTGATGCCTTGATGGAATCTTATGATGAAAAACTTAATTTGGAAGTTTCTATACCTAGAAAACTTAATGATGAGTGGGAACCTACTATAAAGATTAGAATTAAAGATCATGAGTGTTTTGCTTTGTGTAATTTGGGTGCTAGTGTTTCCATGATTCCGAAACTTTTATGTGATATTCTAGGTTTCCTTGATCTTGATGATTGCTCTTTAAATTTGCACCTTGCGGATTCCACCATTAAAAAGCCAATGGGAAGGATCAATGATGTTCTCATTGTTGCAAATAGAAATTTGGTGCCTGTAGATTTTATCCTTCTTGATATAGATTGCAATCTTTCTTGTCCTATTATTCTTGGTAGACCTTTTCTTAGAACGATTGGTGCGACTATTGATATGAAGGAAGGGAATATTAGATTACAATTTCCATTAAAAAAGGCATGGAGCACTTTCCAAGAAAGAAAGTCAAATTACTTTATGAATCTATCATGTGAGCTACTTATGAATTTAGTGCCAAAGATGGCACAACTTAGATCTATCTTCGCTTTTATGCCTAGTTAGGGGCGTTAAACGATAGCGCTAGTTGGGAGGCAACCCAATTTTCTTTGTGTTTTTCGTTTTTGTTCCTGTTTAGTAATAAATATTGCATCTACCTTCTGTTTATATGTGTTTTTATCTTTTAATTAGTGTTTGTGCCAAGTAGAACCTATAGGATAACCTATGATGATAGTTGATTTGATTCTGCTGAAAAAGAGAAACTTTGCGTGCACACATTTAGTTTTGTTAAATCACAGAAACGTGATTTTGCGTTGATTATTTTTGCTGCTGATCAATAGACAACTTTTCCAGGACTTCCTATTTTTGTACGAGTTTTAGAGTTCCATAAGTTTGCGTTAGTTACAGATTGCTACAGACTGTTAAGTTTCTGACAGATTCTATTTTTCGTATGTTGTTTGCTTATTTTGATGCATCTATGGCTAGTAAATTAGTTTATAAACCATAGAGAAGTTGTAATACAGTAGGTGTAACACCCAAATAAATAAATAATGAGTTAATTATAGTACCTTATGTGGTGGTTTTGTTTTCTTTCACTAACGGAGCTTATAAGATTTCCTGTTGAGTTTTGTGTTGTGAAGTTTTCAAGTTTTGGGTAAAGCTTTTATGGACTATGGAATAAGGAGTGGCAAGAGCCTAAGCTTGGGGATGCCCATGGAACCCCAAGATATTCAAGGATAGCCAAAAGCCTAAGCTTGGGGATGCCCCGGGAAGGCATCCCCACTTTCGTCTTCGTTCATTGGTAACATTACTTGGAGCTATATTTTTATTCGCCACATGATATGTGTTTTGCTTGGAGCATCGTGT
Source organism: Aegilops speltoides (assembly GCA_021437245.1). Taxonomy (NCBI): domain Eukaryota; kingdom Viridiplantae; phylum Streptophyta; class Magnoliopsida; order Poales; family Poaceae; genus Aegilops; species Aegilops speltoides. The sequence goes on from CM038144.1 coordinate 137,936,080, forward strand.
ATTATATTAGTCTTTGCTTTTTAGTTTACCACAATCATCCTTGCTGTACACACCTTTTGGGAGAAGCCTACTTGATTAGAATTTGCTAGAATACTCTATGTGCTTCACTTATATCTTTTGAGCTTGATAGTTTTTGCTCAAGTGCTTCACTTATATCTTTTAGAGCACGGTGGTGTCTTAATTTTGAAGAAATTGCTAGTCTATCATGCTTCACTTATATCTTTTTGAGATTCTCTTAGAACAACATGGTATTTGCTATGGTTACAAAGTTGGTCCTAGAATGATGAACATCCAAGTTGGGTATAATAAAAACTATCATAGAAAAGAATTGGATGCTATGATCAATTTGATGCTTGATAATTGTTTTGAGATATGGAGGTAGTGATATTAGAGTCATGCTAGTTGAGGTGATTATGAAAAATACTTGTGTTAATGGTTGTGATTCCCGTAGCATGCACGTATGGTGAACCGCTTTGTGATGAAGTTGGAGCACAATTTTATTTATTGATTGTCTTCCTTGTGAGTGGCGGTCGGGGACGAGCGATGGTCTTTTCCTACCAATCTATCCCCCTAGGAGCATGCGCGTAGTGCTTTGTTTTTTGATGACTTCTAGATTTTTGCAACAAGTACATGAGTTCTTTTGACTAATATTGAGTCCATGGATTATACGCACCTCACCCTTCCACTATTGCTAGCCTCTCTTGTGCCGCGCAACTTTCGCCGGTACCATACACCCACTATATACCTTCCTCAAAACAGCCACCATACCTACCTATTATGGCATTTCCATAGCCATTCCGAGATATATTGCCATGCAACTTTCCACCGTTCCGTTCATATGACACGCATTACTTTTGTCATATTGCTATTTGCATGATCATGTAGTTGACATTGTATTTGTGGCAAGGCCACCTTCATAATTTTCATACATGTCGCTCTTGATTCATTGCATATCTCGGTACACCGCCGGAGGTATTCCTATAGAGTCATATCTTGTTCTAGCTTTGAGTTGTAATTCTTGAGTTGTAAATCAATAAAAGTGTGATGATCTTCATTATTAGAGCATTGTCCTAGTGAGGAAAGGATGATGAAGACTATGATTCCCCCACAAGTCGGGATGAGACTTCAGACTTTACAAAAAGAAAAAAAAGGACAAAAAGAAAGAAAAAAAAAAGGCTAAAGAAAAAAAGAGAAAAAAATAAAATGAGAGAAATAGAGAGAAGGGACAATGCTACTATCTCTTTTTCCGCACTTCTGCTTCAAAGTAGCACCATGATCTTCATGATAGAGAGTCTCATATGTTGTCACTTTCATATACTAGTGGGAATTTTTCATAATAGAACTTGGCTTGTATATTCCAATGATGGGCTTCCTCAAAAATGCCCTAGGTCTTCGTGAGCAAGCAAGTTGGATGCACACCCACTTAGTTTCTTTTGTTGAGATTTCATATATTTATATCTCTAGTGCATTCGTTGCATGGCAATCCCTACTCACTCACATTGATATCTATTAATGGGCATCTCCATAGCCCATTGATACGCCTAGTTGATGTGAGACTATCTTCTCCTTTTTTATCTTCTCCACAACCACCATTCTATTCCATATATAGTGCTATGTCCATGGCTCACGCTCATGTATTGCATGAAAGTTGAAAGAGTTTGAGATTATTAAAGTATGAAACAATTGCTTGGCTTGTCATTGGGGTTGTGCATGATTAAATACTTTGTGTGATGAAGATAGAGCAACAGTCAGACTATATGATTTTGTAGGGATAACTTTCTTTGGCCATGTTATTTTGAGAAGACATGATTACTTTGATTAGTATGCTTGAAGTATCACTATTTTCATGTTAATATGAACTTTTATTTTTGTATCATTTGGATCTGAACATTTATGCTACAATAAAGAAAATTACATTGATAATTATGCTAGGTAGCATTCCACATCAAAAATTCTGTTTTTATCATTTACCTACTCGAGGACGAGCAGGAATTAAGATTGGGGATGCTTGATACGTCTTCAACATATCTATAATTTTTGATTGTTCCATGCTATTATATTACCCCTTTTGGATGTTTATGGGCTTTATTTTACACATTTATATCATTTTTGGGACTAACCTACTAACCGGAGGCCCAGCCCGTATTGTTGTTTTTTTGCCTATTTCAGTATTTTGAAGAAAAGGAATATCAAACGGAGTCCAAACGGAATGAAACCTTCGGGAGCGTGATTTTTGGAACGAACGTGATCCAGAGGACTTGGAGTGCAAGTCAAGAAGCAGCCGAGACAGCCGCAAGATAGGAGGGCGCCCCCCTATAGGGTGCGCCCCCCTGTTTCATGGGACCCTCGGGCGGCCACCGATGTACTTCTTCCTCCTATATAAGCCTACGTACCCCAAAAACATCCAGGGAGCCAACGAAACACAATTTCCACCATCGTAACCTTCTGTATCCACGAGATCCCATCTTGGAGCCTTCGCCGGCGCTCCGCCGAAGGGGGAATCGACCATGGAGGGCTTCTACATCAACACCATAGCCCCTCTGATGAGTTGTGAGTAGTTTACCACAGACCTTCGGGTCCATAGTTATTAGCTAGATGGCTTCTTCTCTCTTCTTGGATCTCAATACAATGTTCTCCCCCTCTCTTGTGGAGATCTATTCGATGTAAACTCTTTTTGTGGTGTCTTTGTCGAGATCTGATGAATTGTGGGTTTATGATCAAGTTTATCTATGAGAAATATTTGAATCTCCTATGAATTCTTTTACATATGATTGAGTTATCTTTGCAAGTCTCTTCGAATTATCAGTTTGGTTTGGCCTACTAGATTGATCTTTCTTGCCATGGGAGAAGTGCTTAGCTTTGGGTTCAATCTTGCGGTGTCCTTACCCAGTGACAGAAATGGTTGTAAGGCACGTATTGTATTCTTGCCATCGAGGATAAAAAGATGGGCTTTATATCATATTGCATGAGTTTATCCCTCTACATCATGTCATCTTGCTTAAGGCGTTACTCTGTTCTTATGAACTTAATACTCTAGATGCAAAAGGAGAGGAGTCGGTTGATGTGTGGAGTAATAGTAGTAGATGCAGGTGAGTCGGTCTACTTGTTTGGACGTGATGCCTATATACATGATCATGCCTATATAATCTCATAATTATTCGCTTTTCTATCAATTGCTCGATAGTAATTTGTTCACCCACCGTAATACTTATGCTATCTTGAGAGAAGCCACTAGTGAAACCTATGGCCCCCGGGTCTATCTCTTATCATATTTGCTTTCAATTTACTTTTATTTGCATCTTTAGTTTTTGCATCTATATTATAAAATACCAAAAATATATTTATCTTATCATACTATCTCTATAAGATCTCACTTTCGCAAGTGGTCGTGAAGGGATTGACAACCCCTTTATTGTGTTGGTTGCGAGTTCTTTGTTTGTTTGTAGGTGCGTGGGACTTTTGAGGAGCCTCCTACTGGATTGGTACCTTGGTTCTCAAAAACTGAGGGAAATACTTACGCTACTATTGCTACATCACCCTTTCCTCGTCAAGGAAAACAACCGCAAGCTCAAGACATAGCACCAGACCACGAAAGACCGAAGACTGTTGGACATTCGGAGGATGAAAAATGCCCGTAAAAGTTGACAAAAAGCTACGATGAAGCAGCAGAATGGGAGTTAAGATAGATGCAATTTGTGGTGACACATATGGCAGTGAGATGATGAGATGCAGCATATAGAACACAAGGAACACGTCCAAACCAAACAATGATGACCCTATCTAAGATAAGCAACCGCTCTAACATTAATTGTGCACAGGGGCGGTGGTTTAGGCCACCATGTTTGAGTAAACGTGGTATGGTACTGCGAAGATAGGAACCTTGAGCCCATCGCCACGACTCCATCATTTAAAGTACGAAGTCACAAAAGTGAGCAAACTAACTTTGAGAGTGTTTGGTTTATTTATTCATCATATATGGTGAGAGTACTCACTACTGCAGGATGTTGGTAACGCGACACTACGATCCGAGACCCATCGAAAACTGTGTGTGATGAAATAATCGCAAATGGTGGTGTAAGAAAACCGTCAAAAATGTGCAAAAAGTTTGCAATGACGGATGCATCAAACACGATTCATATTTTAGTTGCGTGTGCGATGAGGAGCATACGATTGGTCCGGATAAACTGTTTGCGATGAACAACATAAATGGGCAGCCAGACCAAGGTGTGTGCAATATACGACATATAGTTTGCTCCGACGAACCTTTTGCGATGATTGAGGTGAACACAAACCATTCAACGTAATAAAATGTGTGTGATACCCGGCAACATGTCGGTAATCAGAATTGTGTGTGATAATTATTGACAGCCCATACGGTCTTTTTTCGTGAATTGTGTGTTTGTCAGGGCACACAGTTCAACAAAGCAACCCGTGGGTGATATTGTAGAAGATCTCTGTTGAATACATATTACTAACCGTCTGCGATGAGATTGACAGGATAAACAGAGATATATACAGTCTGCTTAATTTAGTCCTTCTTATTCGTGTTGTTTTTGCTGGATGGCCCCGCGACATCATCTTGATAAGGACGCTTCTTGCCACTGACCGTTGGCTTTTCATCACCGCCACCATCATCATCGTTGTTGCTGTCATCGTCGTCCCCCTCCTCGTTCGACCATTCCTCCTCATCATCATCGTTGTCCTCTTCTTCATCCTCCGATGGCTCCTCATCCATCTGGTTGTCGTCTAACGACTCCGGAAGTGGCATCCCTTCCATGAACCAGATATAATCAAGGTCTGGGCTCGACGCCAGACTCATGGAAGATGAGCGGGATGATTCCGATGTTGACCTATCATCGGGTGCCAGACAGCTGGCCGAACTATCATCATCGCTGTCGCTCGACATGGCTGGAGAGTGTGTGCCGGTGTGTAGCGCGGCCTGACGGGGACGATGAAGATGGTGGACACTTAAGCAGGGTATGCAGAGAAGAGGATCTGCCAATTGAACCGGGGGTTGACGTATTATGTAACCGCAATTATTTGTACCCAGTCGCTCCAAATTCCAAGGGTTGCGCATGACTCCTATTGGCTATTTGGCTGGTTTCCTTTTGCAGGAAAAAAACAAGGAACGAATTTTGGGATTACGCACCGGTAATGGTACAAACGGAGTAGGACAGTTGGCAAGCAATACATTGAGCTCTTCTTATTGATAAAGCCAGTAATAATCAAACTAGAAAGGAAAAGAAAAAAGACAAAGAAAAATATCAGCACGAATCTTCACGTAACATCAATGGCATAAGACCTAGATGTGCATTACTTAGAGCACATCTAGATGTGCTTTAGCAATACTGTCAAACAAAACCCCTAATCATCATTGCAAATAGTGCATAGAACATGGCTACTGCGACAACCGCAACTACACATGCTAGTTCCTTCTTGTCTCTTTCTTTCATCTCTTGCCTGTGGTTGATTCTTTGTTGCTTCATCGTACTGATTGTACATTCCAGATCAGCCAGTTTCTTCTTCAGCTTAACGTTATCTTCTGCGAGCTTGGCGATAACACTCTGAGCCCTGCCATGTCATTCTTCATCCAGCCAGTTAACAAATGCACAAGCCTCATATCCCTGCCAATGTTAAAAGTGTTTAGGATGAGCGGTGGCATTAACTCAAGTAAAATGATGAACTTAGCACTAACCTGTAAGGGGCAACTGAGAAACCGCCTGCCAATGTCGAATCCCTCTGTGCATACACGTCGAGTGGGAGTGTGCCCATGCACACAACTCAGCTTTTGGTACTTCTCGGTGGCGTGAAACTCGGAGTGGAACTCGTGTTGCGGGAGTATGGAGTCATGCTCCGGATTCGGCGGCAGATCGCTTTCCTGGGGGGTTCAGTTCAGGACGGATTCAGCAAGGAGCTACTTTGGACATGCTAAAAAATATCGGGATAGATTGGAACCTGACATGACGATTCGGATTGGTAGTACACCTGCCTTCTGATGACCTTAGGCAAGTGCTCGGTGGTGACCGCCGTCGTGGCGGCGATACGAGCAGATGCAGCCGCACCGAAACCATCAGCACCACTCGCCCGCATTCCCTCAATGTCATCTCCACGCGAGGGAAATTGGAGGCTATGTAGGGATTTGGGGAAAATGGGGAAACTGTGGGGATAACCTAACGATCGGTAACTACTTATGGCACTATATGTTGGAGTCTATGGCACACTGTTTATACAGGTCGTTTGTGTCAGGTATTACAATGTCACACATGATTTGCGCACCAAACCATGCGAGAAGCCAACATAGGTGACACACGGCTGCCGTTACATAACCGTATGTGATGTACAACCATGTACATCTAATTGATTTACAGTGATACCGTTTAAACAGCCGCTCTACGGATATCTGTAAAAAACAGTCGGTATGCATCTAGAGATGGCGACGGCGGCCTAAGCAAGGGCTACCGGAGAAGAGGTCAATCCTCGGTCGGTGCACGGTGGCGGCGTCATAGGAGGTCAATCCTCGGCTGCGATAAGAGGAGCTCAGCCGTTAAGGTCGGCGGCGGCGTGATTCGAGCACATCCATCAAAGTCGATGGCAAGATAGTGGAGGTCGAAGTTCAGGCGGTAGCCGCACTAAGCTTTGCTTCTCGACCCTGCTGTCTCGGCATGCCGCCGCATCGCGTTTCTCTGTCTTCTAGGTGGAGGTCATCGCGCGTCTACTTAATTAAGGTAATCTTTTCGTGTGTGGCTTAGTTAAGGTATCCAATTCCTAAGGGTAGTGATGTACTAGTACTCTGCTTGTTAATTGACTGGCCATTCATCATTGCACGTCCGGATAACAATATGGAGCGCCCTCAGTAATTATGAAAATAAAGCCTTGTGATTTATGCACGCATCATTGGGCAGCAGTTAATCCGTGTATTAATGTTGTTGTTTTGTTTTTAATTACCATTCATGTGGTGCAGATGGAACGATATGAATGGATGAAGAATTGGAAAACAACAGATTTTATTAGTGGCATGACAGAGTTCATGAATTTGGCTGAAAGTACGAAGAGGAGAATTGGTGATGCGGATTACATCCCGTGTCCATGTGCTAATTGTGCCAATACAGAGTCACATGTAGTTGCAGATGCCCAGTGGAACTTAGTCTCTCGGGGATTCATGGCTGGATATACATGTTGGACGAGACATGGTGAAGAGGAGGTCATGTATGAAGATAACCAGGGCTGCGAGATGCCAAACCTCGATTAGTGTCACATGGATGTTGAATCTAACATCGGGGCAGAGGCGTCAAGCTACCAATGGAACACCGGAAAACCGAAATGCCCACTAGAAAACCAAGACGTCGACACAGATGACGACGGTCTTGATATGCCAGATTTTGCTTGTATGATTGCAGATTTCGAGGGCCTAGAAAAGGATATAATTGGGTACAAGGATCTGCTAACCATTGATGCAGATTCCAAGAAAGAATTGTATCTTGGTTGCAAAAAGAAATATTCCAGGTTGAGTGCCACCCTAGTGCTTCTCAGATTTAAAGCAGCAAATGGTCTATCAAACAAGGGCTTCATAGAGATGTTAGGTCCTTTCAAAAAATTATTCTGGAAGATAATGTGCTCCCCAGAAGCACGAATGAAGCGAAGAAAATTGTTTGCCCATTGGAACTTGAAGTACAGAAGATACACGCTTATGTGAATGATTGTATGTTGTATCATGGTGAGTACAAAGATTTGCGTGCATGTCCCGAATGCAAGCATGCACGATACAAGCGTAGGAGACCAAAGGACAAGTACAAATTGGATGATGAGATCAAGACAGGAATCCCGTTCAAGGTTGTTTGGTACTTGCCTTTAATTCTATGGTTCAGGCATTTGTTCGCAAACCCTAGAGAGGTAAAGAGGTTGTGGTGGCATATTGATGAGCGAATTGCGGATAAGTATATGAGGGACCTGAAAGATAGTGCTCAGTGGGAATTAATCGACAACAAGTTTGAAGACTTTGCCAAGGATCCTAGAAGTATAAGGCTCGGGGAGCGTACTGACGGGATGAATCCTTTTGGCGATATGAGCACCAATCACAGCATATGGCCGGTGCTTCTGTGCATATATAACTTAGCTCCTTGGTTGTGTATGAAGAAAAATAAAATTATGATGTCAATGATTATCCAAGGCCCGAAGCAACCTAGAAATGACATCGACATTTACTTTCAGCTACTGGTAGAAGCACTGCTGACAGTGTGGATAGATGCACCTGCTGTAAAATGTTATGATGCTTACAAAAAAGGAGATTTTCGATCTACATGCGATGCTGGTGCACACCATTCAAGATATGTCGATATTAGGCAACACATCGGGGCAGAAAACAAAGGGAGATGTAGGGTGTGTCACATGAATGGATAGGACAGCTAGCAGAAGACTTACCAACTTGTGCAAAACCGTATATTTGCATCATCATAGGTTCTTATGGAAAAATCACCTATACCGAAAGATGAAAGCTGAATTTGATTGTACGGCAAAGGTTGAAGTGGGCCCAAGACATTATGATGGGGAGGTGGTCCACAACATGGCTAAACAAATTAATGTTGTGCTTGGCAGGAATCATGCTTTGACGGTGAAAAAAACACCCAAGGGTCAAGTGTTTAAGAAGAAATCAGTGTTCTGGAAATTAACTTACTGGGAGATTGTACGGTATGTCACAGCATCGATGTCATGCACGTAGAGAAGAACGTATGCGAAAGCATCCTTGGTACTCTGCTCAAGATTAAAGGTAAAAGGAAGGATGGTGAGGGTTCACGGCTCGATATGCTTGCTGATCAATCAAAAGGCAAGGGTGAAGCAGAAGATGATGACAAATTCATCAAAGCTCGCCAGAGTTACATTTTCAGTACAAAAGAAGCAACACAGTTCTTCACCTATTTGTTGTCTGTTAAGACACCCTCTTCCTACTCCGCAAACATCAGAAGTCTCGTGCATGTGAGCTTAGGTAAAATGAAGTTGGGACACATGAGGTCACATGATTGCCACATAATGTTGACACAAATCCTCCCGGTGACCATCAAGAATCTATTGCTCTGTGATTTCTTCAACCAACTATGGCAGAAAGTTGTAGATACTGAAGAGATGGATCATTTGAAAGATGATATTGCAAGAATATTGTGCAACCTAGAGATGTTTTCCCCACCGTCATTCTTTGATGTCATGGTCCATCTCACTTTGCACCTTGTCAACGAGATAAAGTATTGTGGTCCTGTGTTTCTTCGCAGCATGTATCCCTTTGAGTAGTTAATGGGAATACTAAAGCGCTTTTGTCGGAAATGAAACCATCCAATGGCAAGCATCCTACAAGGTTATACCGCAGAGGAGGTGGTTGAGTTTTGCACTGAATACATGAAACAACGACCTATAGGTTTGGCCCTCTCTCGCCATGAGGGAAGGCTGAAAGGTAAGCCGGTTCTTGCTGGCACGCAAATGGCTGTAGCCAGAGAATTGGCAGAGAAAGCCCATTTGGCAGTACTGCTTAATAGCCCAGTTGTCTGTGCTTACGCCAAAGAACACTTGGCAAAGATAAGCCAAAGCTTCTTACCAATGGTGCCTTCATCAAATGTGGAGATGAAGGAGCGCACTAAGAACTACGCCGAATTGTTGAAGAAGCATTTGGCACAAGGATCCATCGATGTCATTGTTACATGGTTGGCACAAAAGCCATCACCTATGGTGTTGACGTACCAAGCATATGACATAAATGGGTACACATTCTACACTGATCAACGTGATGAGAAGACATCATGTCAGAACAGCTCTGTTTGAATAGAATGCGTGACTGTAGATGAATCTGAGAAAATTATAGGGTATACTATGGAACCATCAAAGAGATTTGGGAGCTTGACTATGTGAAAGTTAATGTAGCATTATTCAGGTGCTCATGGATCCCTCTTGGTCAAGTAAAGGTTGATAATTACAAGAAGACCTATGTCAACACGACAACGATGGCATATCACGTGGCCCCGTTTATTCTTGCTAGTGATGCTACACAGATTTTCTTTGCCGAAGACCCTTTGCATAAGAACTGCCCTGTAGTGATGCTTGGGAAGAGAAGGGTACTGGGTGTCGATGATGTTTCCGATGAGGACGAGTACGATGAATTTGATGAGTTGCCAACCAAGGAATCACGCACCCGTGCAACAGAGAAGCGTAAAAACATCAGAAAACCCAAGTTCATTCGAGGTTAACGTAATGATCCCAGTTCCCCCATGTACATGGGAATTAAGTCGTAAGACTAGTCTTTATGCCTACCCTTCAATTTAATTCGTTCAATTTAGAACTATCGCGTGTACTGAATTTGTGAGTTATGTCCGGTTTTCTATTGATGTAAGAACCATTAATATGTTGACCTTGATATGCTGTCAGCTCAGGCAATGAATATAAACTTTTTTTGTTATTATTATTATTATTATTATTATTATTATTATTATTATTATTATTATTATTATTATTATTAGCATTATTATTATATCATAGAGGTAGCACACTCAATTGATCTCACTACAGTATGTGTGAACAAAAATATGTATGCAATTTGGTTTGCGAATAGCAAACGATTCGTTGATGAAAGCCGTGTGCTGACAAAACTCCGCCCACGATCTCAGTCGTGCGTTCTAATTAGCCAGAATCCAAACCCCATGGTGTAACGCCCCAAGACCGATGCTCCAGATGCCTTCCATGTATTTTGAGTTTCGTCGTGTGTGTTTTATTTATTTGTTGCATTCATCATGTCATCATTTGCATTGCATCGGCACTCCGTTGCCGTCATGTTTTAAAAACTTGCATTCGCTCATCGTTGTCGTTTCTTCCTTTGCCTTCATCACCTCTCTTAGACTCCCTCGCTTTCTCGCCTGAAACTTCTCCGAACCCGACCCGCTCTGTCGTTACCAATGCATTTGGATTATCCCCAAACATCTATAAAACATCTCCGTTTTCTTAATTGGATTCCGTAACCTATTTATTCTCGACCGTTCGATTTTGATCGAAGGGTCCGTTTTGCCATAAGCTAGTCCACCTAGCTATTTAAACAGCCTAAGCCCTAGCCCCTAGCTGTCCCATCCACCCATTCAGCCCACTGCCGCCGCCTGGTCGCTCCCCTTGGGATCGCCCCTCGATCCCGCTGCCTCCTGGCAAAATTACTCGATCCTAATCCACCAACAACGCCGCGCTCCAATCCATCCATTCTATCCTACCTCCGACCATCTTCCTCAATTTCAGCGCCACCCAACCAAATCACGGCCAGCCACAGCCGCCACTCCTCTACTCGATCCACCCCTACAGCCGCAGCCACCTGAGCTCGTCTTCTCGCGCCTGTAGCCGTCCGAGCCTCCCCTGGCTCCTCTACCTCACCTCGTCGTCCGACTACCGGCGCCGCTGCCGGCGACCACGAGATAAGCTTTGCTGCCCTTCTCCTCCTCCTGTGGTTTCTCTGCCTTCCTCGTCTCACCTCCCTGTTGCTCTTTCTCTGTTCAAACAGGAGCGCCCGACGCCTCCCGTGGTGTTCCTTGCAGCCTTCTGACCGCGTCGTCTCATACCGGACATCGCCTGTAGGACCACCACCGCCGCCAAGGACAGCCGCCATTGGAGCTTGTCCTCCCCAACGTCGACGAGCCATCTCCTTCTGCTGATGCCTTCGCCACCTAGGCAGCAACTGTTGCGCGCCTCTTCTTCTCCCATTGCTCCCTCTTCTGGAACTCATATGCCTCCCTCGTTTCTCTGGCAGGGACCTCATGGCTGTCAACCCCTACCTCGCCTCGGATCTCACCTGGGAGGTCGTCCAATGCCCGGCTCCGCCGCCCCGTCTCTAGTCCCTCGCCCCGCGCACCAAGTTCATCGTTGTTGCTTCCCTGCATCGCCGGTGCCTGCTTCTGCCTGCGTCCTCTGCTTCTTCCAGGACGAAACGATCGCTCGCCCGCGTCTCGCATTGACAGCGTCCGTCGCCCCTGCATCCCCTGCTTCATGAACGAGGCACGCGCGGTTGACCGGTCAGCGCCTTGGCGTGGGACGAGTGTGTCGCGCCATGCATGAGCCCTCCTGTGCCGCCTTGTCATGTGGGCTGCCAGATTCGCCCGCTGGGCCTCCCCACCGACTGGGCCGAGCCCATGGGTGAGCAGCCTTCCAACCCCTCTACTCTTTTGGGCCAGTCAGATCCGGCCCGTAGTTATTTTTTTCTGCTGCTGCAAATTGGTCCAATTATCCAGAAAACTGCATGTTTACAGTTTGCCCCTTGTTGTTCATGCATATAATAAATCACCAACTATGCATGGGTTTAAAATTCTTTATATATGTAAAATGCTTAGGATTTCATCTAATTTCACAATTTGCCACTTTCATCCATGCTTAAAATGTTTAAATGTTGTTTGCATTTGTTTTGCATAAATAACTTGTTAAAATGATTTATTTCATAACTAATTAACCATAGCTCTGAATTCAGTAAACTTTATATGTAAAAGGGGTGGAAAATGCCTAGTTTAACATGGTGGCATTACTTTGCAAGTTTAACTACTATAATATATGGTTTAGGGCAGAACAGTACCGAATCTAAAATATGCACATGACGATTTTCCGGAATTGTTATTTGTTCTTTCGTCCTCATTTAAACTTGCCTAGTTAGGTAGTTTTCATATGCTTCACCCCTTGCCATGATTAATAACATTTAATATTGGTGGGTACATAGCCGAGAGAGAATTAAAGAATTGATGTGGTGTTTCGTCAATATGCAACTCGTTGCATATTGAGCTCCACTTAACTTGTAGTTTTGTTTGTGCACTTTGCCATGCCATACCTCACTAAATGGGCATGCATCATAATTGTTTGTGCATCATGCCATGCTTATGCTTGCTTGTTTACCATGTTGTTTCATTCTTTCCGGTGTTGCTTGTTAGTTTCGGTAATGTTGCGATTGTGAGGATTCGTTCGTCTTCTTCATGGACTCGTTCTTCTTCCTAGCAGGATTTCAGGCAAGATGACCACTACCCTGGATCTCACTACTATCATTGCTATGCTAGTTGCTTCGTTCTATCGCTATGCTACGCTACCTATCTCTTGTCTATCAAGCCTCCCAGATTGCCATGTCAGCCTCTAACCTTTTTCACCCTTCCTAGCAAACCGTTGCTTGGCTATGTTACTGCTTTTGCTCAGCCGCTCTTATAGCGTTGTTAGTTGCAGGAGAAGTTGAAGATTGCTCCATGATGGACAGGATTATGTTGGGATATCACAATATCTCTTTTGTAATTAATGCATCTATATACTTGGTAAAGGGTGGAAGGCTCGGCCTTATGCCTGGTGTTTTGTTCCACTCTTGCCGCCCCTAGTTTCCGTCATACCGGTGTTATGTTCCTTGATTTTGTGTTCCTTACGCGGTTGGGTGATTTATGGGACCCCCTTGACAGTTCGCTTTGAATAAAAATCCTCCAGCAAGGCCCAACCTTGGTTTTACCATTTGCTACCTAAGCCTTTTTCCCTTGGGCTTCCGGAGCACGAGGGTCATCTTTATTTAACCCCCCCCCCCTCCCACTCGGGCCAGTGCTCCTTCGAGTGTTGGTACAAACCGAGCAGCCTGCAGGGCCACCTTGGGGAAACTTGAGAGCTGGTTTTACTCGTAGCGTGTCTCGTCCATTGTGCCATAAGAACGAGATATGTGCAGCTCCTATCGGGATTTGTCGGCACATCGGGCGGCTTTGCTGGTCTTGTTTTACCATTGTCGAAATGTCTTGTAACCGGGATTCCGGGACTGATCGGGTCTTCTTGGGAGAAGGAATATCCTTCGTTGACCGTGAGAGCATGTGATGGGCTAAGTTGGGACACCCCTGCAGGGTATAAACTTTCGAGAGCCATGCCCGTGGTTATGTGGTAGATGGGAATTTGTTAAAATCCGGTTGTAGAGAACTTGACACTTCACTTAATTAAAATGCATCAACCGCATGTGTAGCCGTGATGGTATCTTTTCGGCGGAGTCCGGGAAGTGAACACGGTTTTGGGTTATGTTTGACGTAAGTAGGAGTTCAGGATCACTTCTTGATCATTTCTAGCTTCACGAACGTTCCGTTGTTTCTCTTCTCGCTCTTATTTGCGTATGTTAGCCACCATATCATGCTTAGTCACTGCTGCAACCTCACCACTTATCCTTTCCATACCCACTAAGCTTTGCTAGTCTTGATACCGATGGTAATGGGATTGTTGAGTCCTCGTGGCTCACAGATTACTACAACAACAGTTGCAAGTGCTGATGTTACCAGTGCAGGCGGTGCTACTGAACTCAAGAGGGAGTTCAACAAAGATCTTGGTCTTTGCTATGTTTCGTTTCATGTTGATCAGTAGTGGAGCCCAGTTGGGACGATCGGGGATCTAGCATTTGGGGTTATCTTCTTTTCATTTGGATTTAAACGTAGTCGGACTATGTGTGTACTCTGAATGATGTATGATCTGTTTAAGTACTTGTGTGAAGTGGCGATTGTAAGCCAACTCTTTATCCCTTTCTTGTTCATTACATGGGAATGTTTCAAGATGACCCTTCTTGCGACAAAACCACAATGTTGTTATGCCTCTAAGTCGTGCTTCGACACGTGGGAGATATAGCCGCATCGTGGGTGTGACAAGTTGGTATCAGAGCCTTGGCCGACCATAGGAGCCCCCCTTGATTTATCGTGTAGTTTGGCCGTTGTCGACTCTAGAAGAAAACTATTCGAAGTCTAGTTATATCAGAGAGTAGGAATTCTTTTTACTCCTCAGCCCCTCTGTCGCTCTGGTGAGGAATCTTGACGTAGGTGTTTTGAATTACTTGTCTTCCCCTTCAAATTTTCTTTAGGATCACGCGGTTAGTTTTTTGTTCGTTGTTTCTCAGCTCTTTTCATCCGGTGCATTTCTCGTCAAGTTGACTCGAGCCTCTTCATCATTGCAAAGTTCAATCCTCAGTTGTTTTCTTTTTCCCACCCGCCCACCCCTTTTTCTCCTCAGAGCCGGAGTCTGTAATCAAGTATCCATCCTACTCGTGCGAAGCATTTGCATTCTTTCAACCGGTGTTTCCTCTTGAAGTTATTCGTCGGTTCTCCCTTCCAAGTTGCCTTTGTTTTCCCGCCCTCCCACCCTATTCTTCCCGGAGTTTGAGTCTCTTTCTAGCATCAATTTCATTTTGTGCGGAGCCTCTTCAGTCCTCCCTCAATCATTTCAACCGGTGAATTCTCGTTGTGTTCGACATCCTTCATCTAACTTTCCTTCTTCGCTGGATTCAATTCCAATTTTCGGTAGTGATTATATTCTTTCCCTCAGCTCAAGTGTTTTCCCTGCTCGTTCGCCTCTCGCCAGTTTATCCTTCTGGAGTGCTCAAGACATCTCAGGAGATTCGTCTGTGTTTGAATTAATTCGAGGTTGTCACATCATTCAAATATTTCAATTGTTCCGGTGCATGATCTATCTCTTCAACAATCCTTTCCAACGGTGTTTTCTCTTAGTGGGCCATAACCCACAAGTCTTTTCCCAGGATCTTACCTGACTCTTGTAATTATTCCGAAGCCATTCCTAATTCTTTTCGAGTTTCACGTAAGAATGAATTTCATCAGTCAGATGCCATCTCCAAGATCACTTTCAAATTCTTTTCATCTTTGGTTCAACCCTTCCTCTTTTTCATTCTCCCGGAGTATCTCAGTAATTTTGGTGGTCTTTTCCGTCGTCATTTGAAGACCGAAAATGAGTTTTTCCTCTAAATTTTGCTCGCTCTCTCAAAGATTCATGGTTTTAGCTTCATGTTATGCTCTCGAACTATTCCATTTGTCAGATATTCCCTTTCTTACCCATCCGGAGTATGTTAGAAATTGTTTTTCCATTTCTTTTCACCGGAGGCCATTATTCTAGTTACCGTTCTCTATTTATCCCAGCACTTCGTTCAAATGTTCTTTAATCAGTTCGAGTTCTTCCCGTTCTTTTGCATCTAAATCCCCTCTAGCATATTTGTTCTTCTAATTCTTCCCGGTGATTCATTCTCTTTCATCAGTCATTTTCGAATTCTTACGGTGGTTCCTTCAGATCCTTTTTCCTATGTTACCATATTAATTCATTCGTTCTTTCCAATCCTACCGGTGGTTCATGAAGACCTTCTCAAGTTTGTGATATGTCACTTCTCAATCCTTTTGAAGAAGAATAAGTAGTATGCAAAATCCATTGCTTGTCATCAATTTAATTTGATGAAGGATAAGCATACAATGAATCTTATTCTTATTTCCTCAAAGTGATTAATCCCTTTCTTCGGAGTTTGTTATTGATGAATAAATTCTAGTGCCAAGTATTTTCATCTTTTCGTTTCCAGAGTTCAAATTTTCCTCGGTCTTTTCGTCGGAACCTCCATTCAATTCACCGCATGCTTTAATCTTATTCTTTCATCCTTCATTCTATCTCATCATCCTTTTGTCACCGGAGTTCTTCATGGTGGTTCTTCATGATTTAATCCATTCTTCAAGAGTTCATCAAGATTTTGTTGGAGGAGTTCAAGTATCTTTTCTTCTCGCGTCTTGAAGTGTAAATAATTCATTCTTTTCTTCTGAAATGGAGTTTTGCATTTCTTCTTTCTTCTCAGCTATTCAGACTTTTGGTTGTCGTATAATTTCACCTCAAGTTTTGAGTTGTTTTGATAAGTCCACAACAAGCTTATTCTTTCGTTGTTGATTTTCTCAACAACTCTGTTCAACCCTTCCTTCTAAGTTCTTTTCATTCCATTCTTTCAATTCTTCCGGAGGCATTGCGTTGTTCATCTCATCAAGTGCCATCTCATCTTCTCAAGTTCATGTTCTATTCCTTCCATGTTCAACCGGAGTGCTGCCCGAATTCTTCCTCTCTCATCTTGTTTTAACCGGAGTGGTTTCGAATTCTATCTTGTCAATTAAACTCTTGATTCATGTCTTTGCAACCTTCAAGTTCTCGTAATGTTCCTTGTTCCTCTCTTCTAACGGAGTGTTTTCAACTTCATTCATCTCTGGTGTATTCTTTCCTTGAAATTGTTTAACCTCTCAAGGTTCTTTGGTTTCACTCATTTGTCGAAGAAGCAAGTTAGTTTTACCTCCTCTCTTCCTCTTTCGTTTCTCTCCGGTGCCATCCTAGATCTCGAGACGAGATCTCTTGTTAGTGGAGGAGAGTTGTAACGCCCCAAGACCGACGCTCCAGATGCCTTCCATGTATTTTGAGTTTCTTCGTGTGTGTTTTATTTATTTGTTGCATTCGCCATGTCATCATTTGCATTGCAGCGGCACTCCATTGTCATGTTTTAAAAACTTGCATTCGCTCGTCGTTGCCATTTCTTCCTTTGCCTTCATCACCTCTCTTAGACCCCCTCGCTTGCTCGCCCGAAACTTCTCCGAACCCGACCCGCTCTGTCGTTACCAATGTATTCAGATCATCCCCAAGCATCTATAAAACATCTCCGTTTTCTTAATTGGATTCCATAACCTATTTATTCTCGACCGTTCGATTTTGATCGAAGGGTCCGTTTTGCGTAAGCTAGTCCACCTAGCTTTTGAACTGCCTAAGCACTAGCCCCTAGCTGTCCCATCCACCCATTCCGCCCGCCGCCGCCACCTGGTCGCTCCCCTCGGGATCCTCCCTCGATCCCGCTGCCTCCTAGCAAAATTCCTCGATCCAGATCCACCAACCACAGCGCGCCCCAATCCATTCATTCCATCCTGCCTTCGATCATCTTCCTCAATTTCAGCGCCACCCAACGAAATCACGGCCAGCCACAGCTGGCACTGCTCTGCTCGATCCAGCCCTACAGCCGCAGCCACCCGAGCTCGTCTTCTCGTGCCTGTAGCCATCCGAGCCTCCCCTGGCTCCTCTACATCGCCTCGTCGTCCGGCGACCGGTGCCGCCGCCGGCAACCACGAGATAAGCTTCGCTGTCTGTCTCCTCCTCCTGTGGTTTCTCTACCTTCCTCGTCTCACCTCCCTGTCTCTCTTTCTCTGTTCAAACAGGAGCGCCCGACCCCTCTGATGGAGTTCCTTGCAGCCTTCCGTCCGCTTCGTCTCGTATCGGACCTCGCCTGCAGGACCACCACCACCGCCAAGGACAGTCACCGTTGGAGCTCGTCCTCCCCAACGTCGACGAGCCATCTCCTCCTGCCGACGCCTTCGCCACCCAGGCAGCACCCGTTGCGCGCCTCTTCTTCTCCCGTTGCTCCCTCTTCTGGGACTCATCTCCCTCCCTCATTTCTCTGGCAGGGACCTCATGGCCGTCAACCCCTCCCTTGCTTCGGATCTCACCTGGGACGCCATCCAGCGCCCGGCTCCGCCACCCCGTCTCTAGTCCCTCGCCCCGCACGGCAAGTTCGCCGGCGTCGCTTCCCTGCATCGCCGCTGCCTGCCTCTGCTTGCGTCCTCTGCTTCTTCCAGGATGAAACGCCCGCTCGCCCACGTCTCGCTGTAACATCCCAAAATTCTAAATTTTGGAATGTTATAATAAATAGATAGATTTGATTGATTGTGTGAAATTGAGTGAAATTTGAAACTTTTTGAAAGTTAAATGAGAGGGAATAAAAGGACTTTCCCAAACTTTCATTTTGCATTCATAATCTCCGCGAATTCGAATATTTTTCATCACAAAACCCTAGAGAGAGGATAACATAACTTCTTCCATTTAAATGAAAAGGGGTGTTGAAAATATTTGAATTTCATTTTGGGACTATTTTCAAACTCAGAAACTTTATGCAACTCAATGATTTTCATGAGAGAAGATAAAATGACTTCTTCAAAACATATGAAATATGAGTTGGGAGTTTCAAAGAATTAATTTCAAAGTTCTTTTGAATTTATTTTCAATGTGGAGTTATTTGAGTTTTATTCAAATTATTTTTCTCCAAAAATTAAATATAAGGAAAATAGGGTGACATGATTCCCTACATCAGAAAATTGGAGAGAAATAAATTTGAATTAATTTTGGTATTTTTAAAACGAGTTTTACTGGATTTTACTAGAGCAGAAGCACTCCTTGTTTTATTTGAATTTGTGTGCATTTTATTTGACTCTGTAAAAATGTTCATGTCGTAGAAAATCTTTTTCCGAAAATTTTGATATATTATATGCCTATATAATATTTCTATTTTTCTTTTGTTTTTACTTTTGTTTGTCTCTATAAAAAAAGAAGAAGAAAAAGAACTTCCGCCAACTGGGCCGGCCCAGCCGAAGCCAGGCCAAGGCCCAGCTCCGCGCCGCCTCGCCCGTCGTCCCCGACGAGGACTCCTCCCGAGTCCGCCGCCGCACCGCCATGCCCGCCGTGCCAGTGCGGCCTCCTCTGCCCCCCCCGACGCCACCGCGCCGCCTCCTCCATAAATAGCGGGCCCCTCGAGCCCCGCGATGCCTCGAGCCACCGCCGCCCTCGCATCTCATGGCTGCCGCCGCAGCTCTGCTGCCCGCTGCAAGCAGCAGCCGCCGCCCTCGTCGCCGTCGGCCGCCGCTAACGCCACCACCACAACCGCCGCTCCATACCGCCCCTCCCCGTGCTCTTCGTCGCCTCCCGCGACGCCCGGAGCCACCGCCCCCGAGTTCGCCGGAGCCGTTCGCCGTTCGCCGTCTCGTTTCGCCGGTGGGTTTTCTCCGCCTAAACCGCCAAGCCGGTATAACCCATAAACCCGTCCGGTTTTCCTAGTTTAGAACGGTCTTATATTATTAGACGGTTAATTTTTTTAGGTTAAGTTATTTTGCGAACGTTCACAGGTTAGGTATACTAAGCGAACGACTTTTCATTCGTTAGCGTTCTGTAACAAACGTTCGTTATATAGATCTTTTTCTTTTTCTGTTAGTTTTATTCAGGGACTTCTTTGGAGATGTTTTATTTACAATTTAGCCCCTGGACTTCAAACGGTCACTAGTTTTCAACCGTTTATTCAGATCCAACGAAACCAACGCCCACCTCTTCGTTATGATCCCCACTATCCTGTAAATCAACTTGAACATGTTTTTGAAAATTTAAAATTTGTTTTTCAAACAGATCACTGTTTGAACTTTGTTTGATTGTAACTTGAGTTTTATAACTCCGTTTGAGTTGATTCTTTTTGCAAATCGAAGATCTTGACCTAAACTTTCTGATAAGGCCAAATTCACATAATTTGGTACTGTTAGAAATTGTTTTATGTTGCAAGAGTCATTTGCTTGGTTTAGAAGTTTTACGGATTGTTTTCTTTGTTCTTTCCGGTGCTTTTGAGTGATTGCTTATGTGTGGTTACTATTGCTTGCCCATGATAGATTGACCGGAGTGTGACGAGTAGAACTATCAAGTGTTTTGAGTGCGAATCATCTTCATCAATATTGCAGGCAAGTTCACACTTTGATCATATCCCTTTTCATACCTAGTTTTTATGCATTAGATCAATGCTCAAACAATTGCATGATTAGGATCTGAATAATATGTGGGTTTTGGGAAGTAGTTGAGGTAGTACCTATTACCTGTTTTATTATCAAACCCTTGGGAGTTACTTCTATGTTTGCTTATTATGCCATGCTATGCTCGTAGACGTGGATTGGGTTTGAGTGAATTTCCATGACAGATGTGAGATTGTTAATTAATGGTTTATTTAAGGTGGCAACATTAATACACATCTGGGTGGATTGGTAGGGGCACCCTGGGGTTATACCAGTGGACTTGCCCGGACACCTGGGGATATACCAGTGTTGTCCTAGGAGATCCCGGGGATATACCGTGTGATCATCCTATGGTTCGCCACCCAGGCTCAAAGGGATCATAATATTTATTCAGGCTAGAAACTTCCGTGTGCGGCCACATGCTATTATGGGCTCTAGCATAGTTGACTAAGTTGGGCGAACTCTTACAGTGGTAGACTAGCATATGTAGGGGATGTAGGTTGGTACGGTCTACCCATCGTAAGGTGCTAGCGCTTCTGAATGACTATGTCTCGGTCATCCGTTTCTCAAACATCATGTAGTGCCTGAATCTCAATGGAGGAGATCGAGTCATGTGGGGAAAAGTGCACAAACCTCTACAGAGTGTATAAACTAATCATGATTAGCCATGTCCCCAGTTATGGACGTTTTGAGTATCTAGTACTTGGATTGTCATGTGAATCTCATCATGTTACTTTAATTAATTTTGTTGGGTTTAATGATGATGTTACTTAATTGGGATTGAGGATGCTGTCAACCATTCTCAATGTTTAACAACCACCATGATAGTTAAATAAATTTATTCCTTTGCAGTAGGGAAAAATTGGCTTTACGCAAAACTGTAACCATTGAGCTTTTCCACCAGCCAAATATGCATGTACTCTACTAGGGAAAAGCCTATACATAGAATCTTACCAGCAGCGTTCTTCAAAATACCACGCTACTGCTACTTAGCAGCAGCGCGTGTCATCGAACGCTATTTGACTTGAAATAGCAGATGGCAGCGTGCATACATCTGGCATCTTGCTATAGTTGCCATGACCTTGGCCCCGGCTAGCTATAGCGATGGCGACTTTACTATAGAGCGCCATCGCTATTCAGTGTTAGTGTAAAGCATTTTGGCAAACGCGCTACAACTATCCCTACCACGCGCACGGCCGGCCCTCTCACTCACACTCTCACTCGCGCCACGCGTCAGTCAAGTCGTCCTTCGCTGCCGCCGCCTTCGTCGTCCGTCTGGCCGAGGTACTCCCTCCTTCCGTCCCTCCTCCATCCTCCTCGCACATCCTCCCTCCTCCTCTGGCCGCCCTCCTCCTCCTGCCGCCTCCTCCTCACTTCTGCCGCCCTCCTCCCTCCTCCGCCGGACCCTCCTCCCACCGCCCTCGACCTCGCCGCCCCTAGCTACCTCTCCGTCGCCCCACCCCTGCCACTAGTTAGTACTAGATTTAGTAGTAGTAGATGTTAATTTAGGGTTAGCTAGTACTAGATGTTGCTTAGTTAGTACTAGATTTTTAGTAGTAGTAGTGGTAGTTGAACTACTTCAGATTGTAGTTGAACTAGTTTAGTAAGTAAATTAATAAACTAGTTGAACTAGTTGAATTAATGAACTAATCTATTTTTAGTAAGATAATTAATCTAACTAGTTGAACTACTTTATTTTTAGAAAGAACTAGTTTTTTTTCTATCTATGGTAAGTTTATATTTAGTAAGAACTAGTTGAATTAATAAAACTAGTTGAACATGTCATGTTTGTTGTTAGTGATAACTTATATGGTTTCAGGTGACCTCCGTCATCCCCATCACCGACCCCCTCCGACATCCCCGCCGTCATCCCAGTCACCGACGTACCCCCTCCGACATCGAGGTGAGACCAGCCAAATATCCTTGTATATCTTGTGTTATTGCTCAAATAGGATATGTGGTTGCCCAAGTGGCCGTTCATGTTAAGTTTACATCTCCGAGTGGCCTATGTTTTGCCGGAGTGTTGATTAATTTCCGTTCCGGCAAATTTCAGCTTCGATATGTCCTTTTTTAGTAAAGGTCATGCTGGATTTTGTCGTGAATTCTGGCATGACTTGTGCTAGAATATGTACAAGTTTAATCTTTGAATTATTATTGTAGGAAATGTCGTACTCGGACGACGACGGTCTCCCGGGGGAGTGTAGCTGGTGCCACGACAATCGAGGTATGTGCGATGAGTTCGTTAATTTGGGCGAAGATCGGCACTTCAGCATTAAGCTCGAGGAAACCTTCGATTGTGAAACGGTACGCAACAACGACAAGTGTTTTTTCTCCATTAAGCATGACTTCAACTATTTCAACGTCTAATTTTCATATTTTACAATTCGACTAGCTTATCCCATGCCATGCAAGACGCTATGTCTTGGAGAGGATGGGTTTTGAAGACCATGAAAATTTCGAAACAAAGAAAATACACCTAAGGACCCATCATGACATGGATTTTGAAGTAAATCTGTGCAATGCTCAGAGCGTAACCCATTTTGGTTGCCAAAATTGGGAAGCACTTTGCAAAATGTATGGTTTTTATGAGGGTATGATTGTCACCATGGATCTTGGTGATCTGACAATGAGGAAGACAATATGGACATTTGGGTCCTTGTTGATACGCTTCGATTGTACCGCTATGTGAGTTTCTCAAACATAGTTATTAACTAATTTATATTGTTTATTTCAAAATAGTTGATAGCTTATTTCCATTGACAGCTTATTTTGATTCTTCAAAGATGCGGAAGATGGTAGATAAAACCCACTACATCAAGGCACCCAATTAACGTATAAGGAGAAAAATCATCGATCGCATTTTGTACTCTTGAGAATTACAATGACTATTATCGAACTCCTCCAAATTATGGTGAATACGTGCCACTAGTGCATGTGTTGAACAACGATAACTTCTCTGGAGATACCCCGTAAGATTTTTTACTATTATGACATCCGTGCATTTTTGCATACTTCTAAAACTAGTACATCATTGCTAACTACGAAGTTATTATTATGTTTTTCAATGAAACTCCCAATGGATTGTGTGCCTCATCGATGTCTCTGCATGGTCGCCTCTCGGTTTTGAACATGCCGGAGTAAATCTTGAGCTCACTGTGCATATCGGATTTCTAAAACCCGTGAACACATGATCATCAGAGAATGGAAGAAATGTATGGACATTCGCAAGGAGGTTCTTGGAAGTAACATTCAGCGAAAGGCAAGAATTGGAGACAGGCTAATCTCCATTCTCCATAATGGAGAGTCAGGGGCTATCCTGTTTTTTGTTATTTTACCTTAGAAAATGTAGTAGGTCTTAATCGAATGTAATAGGTCCTATGAGGTACAATATGTTTATTATGTGCTAATGTGTTAGAGTTGATAATGATGATCTTGAGGAGGTGTTATGTGATGTCAATGATGAAAAGGATGATATTGAGGAGGTGTTATATGACAATGAAGTATTATGATGCTAAGTTGTTAATGATATGATGATGATGATGATATTATTATATCATTGGGTGAAAGAACCACGGATTAGTTTCAAGTGGATGGACATCCACTTGAAACTAGTCCACGGTTCTTTCACCCCATGATGTAATAACTCATTATGATGTAAAACAATCTCTAAATTCTGTTGTATGAAAACTTGTGTAAAGGTGTATGAATACAACATGAAAAAGAAAAGAAATAAAATACTAAATAATAGTAGTAGCGCGGGTAAGGAGAAGCGCTACTACTAACTACCTGTAGCGATGTTCTGAAGAAGCGCTGCTACTAAGTCAATTTAGCAGTAGCGTGGGTCAACACGCGCTATTGCTAAGCATTAGCTGTAGCGCCTTATCAGTAGCGCTCCTACCCGCGCTACTGTTAGGCCCAAAACCCACGCTGCTGCTAGGCTTTTCCCTAGTAGTGGTAGTGATAGCCATTTATTCATCATTGCTCTAGGGTGTGAATTTGCCAGTACATTCAATGTACTGACCCTTTGTGGCTGCAACGTCTGATGTTGCAGGATCTTACGACGAGTAAGTGATACGTTAGGGTTACGATTTCTACACTCAACTTTGCCGTTGGTGTTGATGGGAATCCACAACCTTCTTACTTCCGCTATTTTTGGATTGAGGTAATAGTAATTACGTTACTTTATACATGTGATTTACCTCTGTTATAAATCCTCGAGTACTGTTTGTGTCAGCATACCGATCCAGGGATGACACTTAAGCACAGAGACTTGATCCATTCGGGTTGGGTCGCTACACTCGCGTTGACCGCGGCCGTCGCCCCTGCATCCCCTGCTTCACGAACAAGGCCCACCTCGTGTTGACCGGTCCAGCAACAGCGTGGACGAGTGTCGCGTCGCCCGCGCGAGCCCTCCTCTACTTCGCCTTTGCAGTGGGCCGCCAGATCCACCCCGTTGGGCCTCCCCACCGATTGGGGCGAGCCCATGGGTGAGCAGCCTTCGAGCCCCTCTGCTCTTTTGGGCCAGTCAGATCCGGCCCGTAGTTATTTTTTTGCTACTACTGTGAATTTGTCCAATTATCTAGAAAACTGCATGTTTACAGTTTGCCCCCTATTGTTCATGCATATAATAAATCACCAACCATGCATGGGTTTAAATGGCTTTATATATGTAAAATGCTTAGGATTTCATCTAGTTTCATAATTTGCCACTTTCATCCATGCTTAAAATGTTTAAATGTTGTTTGCATTTGTTTTGCATAAATAACTTGTTAAAATGATTTATTTCATAACTAATTAACCATAGCTCTAAATTCAATAAACTTTATATGTAAAAGGGGTGGAAAATGCCTAGTTTAACATAGTGGCATTACTTTGCATGTTTAACTACTATAAAATATGGTTTAAGGAAGAACAGTACCAAATCTAAAATATGCACATGACGATTTTCCGGAATTGTTGTTTGTTCTTCCGTCCTCATTTAAACTTGCCTAGTTTGGTAGTTTTAATATGCTTCACCCCTTGACATGATTAATAACATTTAATATTGGTGGGTACATAAGCGAGAGAGAACTAAACAATTGATGTGGTGTTTCGTCAATATGCAACTCGTTGCATATTGAGCTCCACTTAACTTGTAGTTTTGTTTGTGCACTTTGCCATGCCATACCTCATTAAATGGACATGCATCATACTTGTTTGTGCATCATGCCATGCTTATGCTTGCTCGTTTACCATGTTGTTTGCTTCTTTTTGGTGTTGCTTCTTAGTTCCGGTAACGTTGCGATTGTGAGGATTCGTTCGACTATGCCCATTCGTCTTCTTCATGGACTCGTTCTTCTTCCTAGCGGGATTCCACGCAAGATGACCGCTACCCTGGATCTCACTACTATCATTGCTATGCTAGTTGCTTCGTTCTATCGCTATGCTGCGCTACCTATCTCTTGTCTATCAAGCCTCCCAGATTGCCATGTCAGCCTCTAACCTTTTTCACCCTTCCTAGCAAACCGTTGCTTGGCTATGTTACCGCTTTTGCTCAGCCCCTCTTATAGCGTTGTTAGTTGCAGGTGAAGTTGAAGATTGCTCCATGATGGACAGGATTATGTTGGGATATCACTATATCTCTTATGTAATTAATGCATCTATATACTTGGTAAAGGGTGGAAGGCTCGGCCTTATGCCTGGTGTTTTTTTCCACTCTTGCTGCCCCTAGTTTTCGTCATACCGGTGTTATGTTCCTTGATTTTGCGTTCCTTACGCGGTTGGGTGATTTATGGGACCCCTTGACGATTCGCTTTGAATAAAACTCCTCCAAAGAAGGCCCAACCTTGGTTTTACCATTTGCTACCTAAGCCTTTTTCCCTTGCATTTTCGGAGCCCGAGGGTCATCTTTATTTAACCCCCCGGGCGGTGCTCCTTCGAGTGTTGGTCCGAACCGAGCAGCCTGCGGGGCCTCCTCGGGGAAACTTGAGGGCTAGTTTTACTCGTAGCTTGTCTCATCCGTTGTGCCCTGAGAACGAGATATGTGCAGCTCCTATCAGGATTTATCGGCAAATTGGGCGGCTTTGCAGGTCTTGTTTTACCATTGTTGAAATGTCTTGTAACCGGGATTCCGAGACTGATCGGGTCTTCCTGGGAGAAGGAATATCCTTCGTTAACCGTGAGAGCTTGTGATGGGCTAAGTTGGGACACCCCTGCAGGGTATAAACTTTCGAGAGCCGTGCCCGCGGTTATGTGGCAGATGGGAATTTGTTAATATCCGGTTGTAGAGAACTTGACACTTGACTTAATTAAAATGCATCAACCGTGTGTGTAGCCGTGATGGTCTCTTTTCGGCGGAGTCCGGGAAGTAAACACGGTTTGGGGTTATGTTTGACGTAAGTAGGAGTTCAGGATCACTTCTTGATCCTTTCTAGCTTCACGACCGTTCCGTTGTTTCTCTTCTCGCTCTTATTTGCGTTTGTTAGCCACCATATCATGCTTAGTCGCTGCTGCAACCTCACCACTTATCCTTTGCATACCCACTAAGCTTTGCTAGTCTTGATACCCATGGTAATGGGATTGTTGAGTCCTCGTGGCTCACAGATTACTACAACAACAGTTGCAGGTGCCGATGTTACTAGTGGAGGCTATGCTATCGAACTCAAGCGGGAGTTTAACGAAGATCTTGGTCGTTGCTCTGTTTCGTTTCATGCTGATCAGTAGTGGAGCCCAGTTGGGACGATCGGGGATCTAGCATTTGGGGTTATCTTCTTTTCATTTGGATTTGTCCGTAGTCGGACTATGTGTGTACTCTGAATGATGTATGATCTGTTTAAGTACTTGTGTGAAGTGGTGATTGTAAGCCAACTCTTTATCCCTTTCTTATTCATTACATGGGATTGTTTGAAGATGACCCTTCTTGCGACAAAACCACAATGCGGTTATGCCTCTAAGTCGTGCTTCGACACGTGGGAGATATAGCCGCATCGTGGGCGTTACACATGGATCGTATGTCTGCACCATTGGATGCTCCCAGATCGAACGACGATCCTCATCCCTTTCGACACCACATGCAGTTCCGTTGTAATTTTATTTTTAAGGACAAAATGCACTTTAAGCTCAAAAAATGTCTTAAATATAGCTAACGATACCCTAAATGCGCCAGAAAATAAAACCCGTGGTATAATGGTGATTGCGTACCGTGGAAATATTTATGGGGCCAAACAATGAAGTCACTGGCCATAGGAGTTTGAATTGTCACGTCTCCTTTGGGAAACCATGATCCTTCATGTGAGATGCTTCGGTTTGGAAGGAGCGATCATCAAAACTTGTGACAAACTATACCATTTTTTCCCACGGGGTCGTGATAGCACGCCACGGGCACACATCGATTTTGATGATGTCTGGACTGCATCTGAATTTCCTGTAATAAAAATACCAACTAGGCCTATGCCATGGCTGCACCTCTCGGCCGAAATGTTCGAAACTTCTCCCCCTTTTCGAACAAACGGATGAAAACTCACAAAGCGATGCACAAATGATGTGTACACCTTCTTTGCTAGGATGGTCGTAATGGGATATCATAGCTAGTATCATGCCAACTAGGCAATTTTGATGAGCTGTCATAGAATTAAATGAAGAAAGAGAAGGTTAAGTGTCATATCATGAAACCGTGTCATAATAAATGCTATGCTACAATGTGTCATGCATGACAATAAATAAAGTACTAGATGATACTACTCTATGATACCATGCATTAGCTAGCTAGTATCATCTAGGTAGCTAATGCATGATACTACTATATGCATGATACTAGTATATGATCGATAGTAGCTAGCTACCGCTGTAATGTGTGCATAGTATCATAAGTTAGTATCTTAGGTTGCCTTATTAATTACCATACATGACACAAAGTAGTACAACATTTAATATGTGATACGGTATATCATGATATGATACCCGGCCCACACTCTCTCTTTCCACATTTAATTGTGTGCCACATCATCCAAAAAGTCTAGTTGGCATGCATATGATACCGCTTGATACTCCCATTACGACTAACATTACGGTGGCCATAGTGGGGGTATCATAGCCGGTATCATGCACTTGAGAATAGCAAATATGATAATGTGTGGCAAAGAAGCCGTAACATAGATATTGTAACATATATTATATAGATGCTATACTACTTTGTGTCATGCACATGGCCATAAATACGGTCATCTATGGTATATATATACTAGCTCTATGATATATATATATATATATATATATATATATATATATATATATATATATGCACTATATGAAGAATACGTACGTAGTATCATACACTAGTATCATATGCATGATACTATAGTATATATGATACTTCCGTACTATACAAAGGCTGGCCATAGTGGTGGTATATATCATAGCCAACGATACCATGCAGTCGAAAAATAGCAAGTATGCTGATGTGCCAAAGAATTAAATTTATTGAGGGTTAGACCTTTAGAGTAACATATAGGTAGACACCGTATCATGTTAAATGCGATGCTAATTTATGTCATGCATGGCAATAAATATGATATATGATACTATATATACTCTATCTATTATACTATGCGCTATAATTGAAGGTGGTATTCATACACTATAGCTAGTATAGACCATATATATATATATATATATATATATATATATATATATATATATATATATATATATATATATATATATATATATCATCCTATATTCGCAACCCATTCTTGAATAAGCTATTCAGGAACCCTTCCTAACTGCCTGAGAACAGACAGCTAACTTTGCGACCTATAATAGTTAACTCTCAGGCGGACTTTTTCTGGCACCATTTTTTCGCATTGTTTTTTGGTTGTAATTATTGAACCGGTCATTGGAATGATGCATATGATATACCGTTGGATAACTATTGAAAAGGAGCAAAAAATTCATTTTGACCGTTTTCCCAAAATCGATTCGGTTTTTAAACAAAATTAAAAAAACTAAAAATCGATCAAACGAGTTTTCAATGTTTTTGTGAAAGGAAATTTTTAAAAGTTTATCACAATGATGCGTATGATATACCGTTAGAAAGCTACCGATTATCCCGAACTTTGGCATATATAACACATTCTCAGATTTGCTACGGTTTAAGAGCAGTTTTCTAAAAACTAACATCATTTTTTCGACATTTTTTGCCCGAACTGCTACAGTACACGCTAACTGCTCGAGCAGAGTACCTAACTGCCCCATACTGAGCAAGCTAACTGCCGTACCGAATAAAATATTTTTTTCTTTTATTCTTTTCTTCCCGGTTCAAGTTAACTGCTAGCACTGAAGTAGCTAACTACCGAAGATCGGGGTATTTAATACCTAGTTAACTGCCGGACAAAATTCATTCTTTTTTTTCCGTGTCGAGCAAACCGCCAGGACTGAAATGGCT
Organism: Aegilops speltoides; assembly: GCA_021437245.1. Taxonomy (NCBI): domain Eukaryota; kingdom Viridiplantae; phylum Streptophyta; class Magnoliopsida; order Poales; family Poaceae; genus Aegilops; species Aegilops speltoides. The sequence continues at coordinate 137,965,876 of CM038144.1, forward strand.
AACTATCGGGATTGCACACCAAGTTAACTGTCGAACCTAGGGTTTTTTTCATTTTTTTGGGGTCGAGCTAACCGTCGGGATTGAAATTGCTAACTGTCGGGATTGTGACAGTACACCAAGTTAACTGCCGGACCGAATATGCAAAAAAATCATTATTTTTAGCACGTGTCACAATGACTACCACAATTTTTCCGAAGTTAACTCTACAGATTGCGAATGTTAATTACAACTAGTTAACTGCTATGTACAAGCTAACTGCCCGACCAGAATAGCTAACTAACGTATGACAACCAAGCTAACTGCCGTGACTTAGGACACTTTATTTTTTGTTTTTCCTGGTTTTTCCCGGATCAAGCTAACTGCCGGTATTGAAATAGCTAACTGTTGGGGACTGCGGTAGTTAACAACAAGCTAACTACAGGACTGAAGGTACTAATTTTTTATTTTTTTTTTATTTTTTTCGCCTAGGTCATGCTAACTGCGGGGCTGAAAATAGCTAACTTCTAGGACTGCCGCAGTTAAGAACAATTTAACTGTGCAACTAAAGATGCTAATTATTGTTCTCGCGAGGCAAAGAATGAAGTCAAAAGAAAAAAGACAACGAAACAAAAGAGAAGCAGAAGCAGTACCAGTGACGACCACAAATGAAAGCAGCAGCATGTTGTTTCTAGAAAAAGCAGAAGCAGCTAGCACAGTCGGCAGCATGCAGTTAGCAGTGTAAACTAAAATGAGACAGAGGACAAAAGATAAAACAGGAGGAGAGATCCACGAGCTAATCTGATGCTTCACAAAAATTCATCATAGTATGCTCCCGTGAGGCACAAGCTAGCTTCGGCCATCCATCCATTCATCCATCTTCCAGGGAGTGGTGGTACGTACTAGAACCAACATGAATGCACTAGATGTTAGGCTGGATCGATCCAACTTAATCGAGCTGGGCTAACTAGCTTAACCTCACTCAATCTTCAGGGAGGTGATCGATCACCATCAAGCCAGGATTCTCATCGGCTTCAGATAACTGCTGCAAATTGCAGAGTTAACTGACATAAGTGCAAAAGAACGGCCACATCTCAAAAAGTTAATTATTATGTTTGAGTACAGATAACTGCAGAAACGCACTATGTTTTGCTCTTACCACACGAGGGACGAGCTAACTACATCCACACCTAGTATATTACTGCGCAGCGAATTTGCAGGCACCACCGGCCCTCTCCCCATCTCCGTGTAGTCTCGTTGAAGCGGGAGCTTGGGATGGGCAGCGCAGTGCGCTCGGAGTTAACTGCAGTCGGGGGCGGCAGGGAGCGGGAGCTGCCGTCGATGGAGCATAGTCGACAGCAGGAGACGGGGAAGGAAACCAGGGCGGAGTTAACTGCACAATTTTTTCCAATGGAAATGCTAACTGTTTTGTTTTCACTTTGTTTTTATTGCATATTTTCCCCTGCTAGCTAACTGCAAGAATGTTGATAGCTAATCGAAGACATACTGCTAGCTAACTGATAGAGTACACACATGTACCCAACTGATGAACATGTAGGCAAAAATACCCGCCGGCTGTGCTCACACATGGGAGAGGAGCGGCAGTTAGATCCCAATAAGGAGAAGTCAAATGATGTACATCACACAAGCTAACTGCTAGATGTTTCGTATGTAACTACAAAAAATGCAAAATTAACTAATGTCTCTCACGCCCGAGATTGACCATGGTAGCGTGGCTATGGGAACCTGGCAGCAGCGACGTGCACGGAGGAATGGCCGGGGATCCATGGCCGCCCACACTCTCGTGCGCCAAGGAAGCCGAGGTCGGCTAGTAGAGCTGCGGTGAGAGGCGCACGTGGTCGATCTGGCGGTGGGTAGCAAAGGCTGCGCAGGAGGCCATGGAGGAGCACAGAAACGTAGACCCGTCGGCCCCCTCCTCCCTTCACTCGATTCACAACAAAATCGGCTGATGGCTGTCACTGCAGTTAGCCCAGCGATGCAAGAAGTTAGCTCACTTCCTCTGCCTCTCGCGGATCCCTCTGAGCTGGTCCTCCTTAGCTCCCCTTGCTACTCCCTGCCGCTGGCCAATCGGCAGTTAACTATCAACAGATCTGCGCAGGCGCTCGGCCTAGCCAATGCAGCTCTACCACCAGTTCAGGCGAGCTTTGGGGACGAGATCAACCACCGGATCCGGCGAGCTCCGTCACTAGGACCAATGTGATGCTGGAGGGGAGGCGCGGGTCGCGGGAGGTGATGGCCTCGTAAGAGTGGCGGGGTTGCCACTGCCCACCGATGTCGAGGGGATTGGGAGGCGCGCGGCTCACCGGGTGGATGTGGGAGGCACGTAGCTCGCCGGGGTGAGGTGGGGAGGCACGCAGCTCGCCGGTGAGCCATATTGGGGTACGGTGTGCGAGTAGATCAGGGGTTCGACCCCCTTTATCCCACCACGTTGGTAGTTAGTTTGTTCGGTTGGGACTCGTGGGCGTGCCGCGTCAGGAGTTGGTGGAGCTCGGCGACGAGGTCTGCAGTCGCGCGGCGCACAACGACAACAGGAAGAAGTTAGGGGGGTATCCCGTGCTGGACGCCACTAGCTCCGTTCGCTCCGTGGGTAGCTACAGGTTGGAGGGGGTGGGGTTCCTAAATAAGCTTATTTAGGAACTCTAGAGGGGGTTTCTAAATAGTCCCACCCTATATATATGCATGATATAGTATATGACACTCTCCACTATGAATAGCCTAATTAAGTATAGCCTAACTATAGCAAGGCATACATGTTGTGAAGAAACACAAGACCACAATACTTTATCTTGTCGTAGAGTTTTAGACTTTATATGCACTAAAATGCAAGGTAAGTGCAAAGAATGACTTAAACATAGCAGACGACCTGAAATGGGCCGGAAAATCAAACCAAGGGTATATCCGCGATTGTTTACCATGATTTTTTTTCCGAAGCGGAACGATGTAGAGTAACTGACAATTTGTAGTCGAAGTGTTGCGTCTCCTTTTGGAAACTATGATCCTTCTTGTGAGATGCTCCGCTATGGAAGGAGCGAGCACCAAAACTTGTGCCAAACTTTACCAAATTTTTTCCATTCGATCGTGAGAGCATGCCACAGTGGCACAATGATTTTCGTTATTTTCAGGACTCTATATGCATTTCCTGAAATTAAAAGACCAACAAGGCCTATGCCTCTGGCCGCACCCTGCGGTCGAACTATTTGATTTTTTTCCCATTTCTTGCACAATGAATGAAAACTCGCAAAGCGACACCCAAATGATCTTGCGCTTACACACACGTGTATTTGCGAAATTAAATGATATCTCTTTTCTTTTTGCATATTCAAAGTTTGAGATTGCTAGCGAGGCCTGTCTGCTGGTAAAATGTACCAGAAAATCCTACCATAGGGTACAATCGTGATTTCATACCGTGGGAAAAAATTTGGAGGCGAAACGATGAACTTATGTTTTCATTCAAACAAAAAAATGCTATTACTTAATGTAAATGTTTTCAAATAGCACATGGTTCACTCACGAAAACTGTGTGTCCACTAAACCGTGGCCGACCCCCTGCCACGCACGCGATCTGAATCGTGTGTTCTGATTGGCCAGAACCCAAACCCCACGGATCGTATGTCTGCACCGTTGGTTGCTCCCAAATCGAACAGCGATGCGCATCCCTTTCGACAGCACATGCAGTTCCGGTTGTGATTTTTTTTGTGCGTTCCTCCTCCGACGACGACTCCTTCACCACCTGGGTATGCTGTTAGTTAATGTAAATTTTTTCAAATAGCACACGTTTCACACATGAAAGTCGTGTGCCTACCAAACCGTGGTCGATGCCCCCCACGTTTGCTGCGCGCGCGATCTGAGTCGTGCGTTTTGATTGGCTAGAACCCAAACCCCACGGATAGTACGTCTTCACCGTTGGATGCTCCCAGATCGAACAACAATCCTCGTCCCTTTCGAGAGGAACTGCAGTCCGCCTAGGAATTGATTTATATGCCAAAATGCACGGTAAATGCCAAAAAATGTCTTACATATAGCACACGAGACCTAAAATGCGTTAGCAAATCAAACCCGTGCTATAATGGTGATTGCTTAACATGGGAAAAATTTAGAGGCGAAACGATGAACTCACGTCTTCATTTCAAAATTTGTATGTCTTCATTTCAAACGAAATTTTTCTCTTTGTGCACACGAGCGCTTAGAGGCAACTGTTTGCATAGGCCTTTCCGCGCGGCGACCGGGGATATTTTCCACCCTTTTCACCTAGGCCGCCAACACCCCCCACAGCTCGCCCGTGTTTCACTCAACTAGTCCACCCAATCTCCATCGCTAGTTCCCCCCTCCCCCAGATCCACATCAGAACCCTCTCGGCGCCGGCATGCTTACCCCGGCCGTGTGCCCGCTCTTCAGCATCAAGCCTACCTCCAGTGCTGATCCCAACACGCAACTTCCCGCGCCTCGCCGTATTCATTTGCTCGCCAGCCACCCTCGAGCATATCGATGTTGTAACCCTTGCCTCTCATTCGCCTCTCATGTGGTCCGGCCGGGTTTTCATTAAGAAGCCTGTTAGTTACTACTCTTCATCATGGTGAGGCATATTTCTTCGCAATCCATCTTCCTATTTCGTTCTGTATGTCCCCAAATTGGCAATAAAATAACGGAGAGCGTATATATGTTAATTATCTACCTCCCTAACAAGTACATATAAGTTGTATTTGTTCCAATAAGTTCTTGCCGATTCTGAGATCATGGCGCCGAAGTCACACAAACTTAACAAATTAGACGTACATTTTCTAAATTATTGCATGACATGTTTAGAAAGCTTGATACCAAGTTGTTAGTTTTATGCTTATCCTCATTTCCCGAGTTTCACATGTGTTCTCTGTAGATGCCAAATAGCAGCGACAACACTCATACATCAGGCGATGTATCTTCATCTGATTCCGACAACCCTAGGTCTTCAGAAGATGGTGAGGGATCAAGTAATCTTGAACCGGATAGAGCTGCAGCAATTACCCTTCCGTTTAGGACACGGAGGAACGCTCTAAGCAGGCCCACACACTGGCCAAAAGATGTATATGAAGTAACTGAGATCGATTTAAAGTCTTGGGCTCCAACTAAACAAGACAGAACACACACGAGGTTCAGGAGTGTGTGTGGATTTGTTGGCAGGGCAAGGCTCAACATAAATTTGCTGGGGTTTCGGAAGGCTGACACAGAAATAGGGCGACGGATAGTCCGGGAGATCATCGATCACTTCAACGTTCTAGAGCAGTGAAGAATGCAGGTCGAACACGCTGCACTGAAGAAGGCTAGGGATGCTTGGAGAAACTGGAAGCACGTGATGTAGAAGAAGTAGTTGTGTGACGCCCCCCGATTCAATCGTACACTAATCATGCACGCAAACGTGTACCATCAAAATCAGGGACTCACGGGAAGATATCACAACACAACTCTAAAAGTAAAAATAAGTCATACAAGCATCATATTACAAGCCAGGGGCCTCGAGGGATCTAATACAAGTGCTCGATCATAAACGAGTCAGCGGAAGCAACAGTATCTGACTACAGACATAAGTTAAACTAGTTTGCCTTAAGAAGGCTAGCACAAAATAGGATACAGATCGAAAGAGGCGCATGCCTCCTGCTTGGGATCCTCGTAAACTACTCCTGGTCGTCGTCAGCGGCCTGCACGTAGTAGTAGGCACCTCCAGTGTAGTAGGAGTCATCGTCGACGGCGGAGTCTGGATCCTGGGCTCCAGCATCTGGTTGCGACAACCAGGAAGAAAGGAAAGGGGGGGAAAGGGGGAGAAAAGCAACCGTGAGTACTCATCCAATGTACTCGCAAGCAAGGATCTACACTACATATGCATGGGTATACGTGTAAAGAGGCAATATCGGTGGACTGACCTGCAGAGTGCCAGAATAAGAGGGGGATAGCTAGTTCTCTCGAAGACTACACTTCTGGCAGCCTCCGTCTTGCAGCATGTAGAAGAGAGTATGTTGAAGTCCTCCAAGTAGCATCGCATAGCATAATCCTACCCGGCGATCCTCTCCTCGTCGCCCTGTGGGAAAGCGATCACCGGGTTGTCTCTGGAACTTGTCTGGGTGTGTTTTATTAAGTATCTGGTTCTAGTTGTCATAAGGTCAAGGTACAACTCCGGGTCGTCCTTTTACAGACGGACACGGCTATTCGAATAGATAAACTTCCCTGCAATGGTGCACCACATAACCCAACACGCTCGATCCCTTTTGGTCATGCCCAGCCTCGGAAGATCAACACGTCGCAGCCCCAACTAGGCTCAACAGAGAGGTCGGCACGCCGGTCTAAATCCTATGCGCGCAGGGGTCTGGGCTCATCGCCCATTGCACACCTACACGTTGCGAACGCAGCTGGTGAGCAGACCTAGCAACCTCCATTACAAAGGAAGTCGCGTTATGCGGTCCAACCCCGCGCGCACCGCTTAGTCGCTGACGTCAAGAAGGCTTCAGCTGATACCACGTCGTCGAGTGCCCATAACTGTTCCCGCGTAGTTGGTTAGTGCGTATAGGCCAGTGGCCAGACTTAGATCAAATACCAAGATCTCGTTAAGCATGTTATTATGAAGCAACCGCAAACGCCGACCAGGGCCAGGCCCACCTCTCGCCTAGGTGGTCTAAACCTTCCCTATCGCTCCGCCTCAAAGTAACAGTCGGGGGCCGTCGGGAACCCAGGCCCTTGTCTACCGGGATGGAGCCACCTGTCCTTCCAGCCCCACATCGAAATCACTTGCGGGTACTCAACGAGTCGACCCGACTTTAGTCACCAGCTGTATAGTATGTATGTATGTATATATAGTATATACCTATGATCACCTCTCGAGTGATCACGGCCCGATAGTATTGCAAGGTAGAATGACAAGAATGTAGGGCCACTAATGGTAAACTACCATCCTATACTAAGCATTTAGGATTGCAGGTAAGGTATCAACAGATGTAGCAACAATGACAGGCTATGTAACAAAATAGGTTTAATCGAAATAGTAACATGCTACACTACTCTAATGCAAGCAGTAGAGTGTAGAATAGGCACTATCAGGTGATCAAAGGGGGGCTTGCCTGGTTGCTCTAGCAAGAAGGAGGGGTCGTCAACTCTGTAGTCGAACTGGGCAGCAGCAGCGTCGGTCTCGTAGTCTACCGGAGAGAAGAGGGGGAAGAAACAGTAAATACAATGCAATCATAAGCATGACGATGCATGATATGACAAGGAGCGGTGTTAGGTGTGCCCTGACGCGGTAGTCGGTGATATCGGCGAAAGGGGGAAACATCCGGGAAAGTATCCCCGGTGTTTCGCGTTTTCGGGCAGGTGATCCGGAGGGGGAAAGTTGAGTGTTCTCTATGCTACGGATGTCTGGCAGACGAACGGGCTGCATATCTGGATTCATCTCGTCATTCTGAGCAACTTTCATGTACAAAGTTTTTCCATCCGAGCTACGGTTTATTTTGTATAATTTTCTAAAGTTTTAAATCATTTTCTAGAATTAACAGATTATTTCAAATCGAAATTGCTTTTATGACATCATCATGACGTCAGGAGTCAACTTTGGACTTTGACTAGTCAGTAGACCACTAGGTCCCACATGTCATAGGCTATCTAATTAACTAACAGGTTAAGTAGATTAGTTAGTAGATTAATTAGGTTTAATTAGTTTAGTTAACAAAATTAATTAACTTAATTAATCGACTTTAGTTAATAATTTATTTATTTTTAATTAATTTTTTTAATAAAAATGTTCTGGGGCTGGGCCCCGGCTGTCATTGGGCCAGAGCCTTAGCGGTTCGGGCTAACAGGCGCCTGGAGCGGGCGCTGGGCCCCCGCCCAGGTCGACAGGGGGGAAACGGTGATGGGCACCGGCAACCACCGTGACGAGCGGCATGCTTATCCTCATTTCCTCAGTTTCACATGTGTTCTCTGTAGATGCCGAATAGCAGCGACAACACTCATACATCAGGCGATGTATCTTCATCTGATTCCGACAACCCTAGGTCTTCAGAAGATGGTGAGGGATCAAGTAATCTTGAACGGGATGGAGCTGTAGCAATTACCCTTTCGTTCAGGACACGGAGGACGCTCTAAGGAAGCCCACACACTAGCCAAAAGGTGTATATGAAGTAACTGAGATCGATTTAAAGTCTTGGGCTCCAACTAAACAAGACAGAGCACACACGAGGTTCAGGAGTGTGTGTGGATTTGTTGGCAGGGCAAGGCTCAACATAAATCTGCTAGGGTTTCGGAAGGTTGACATAGAGATAGGGCGACGGATAGTCCGGGAGATCATCGATCACTTCAACATTCTAGAGCAGTAAAGAATGCAGGTCGAACACGCTGCACTAAAGAAGGCTAGGGATGCTTGGAGAAACTGGAAGCACGTGCTGTACAAGAAGTACTTGAGTGAAGGCAAGGACCCAATCCCCGCATAACCCAAATTACAAAGGCAGACTGGGCATAATTCAAAAGGGTCAGGGCAACTAAAGAGTTTGCTAAGAAGAGTTTTAAGCAATCGAAACTTCAGAAGAAGAACACACACCCCCACCGTATGGTTGTGGGAGGATACTACGACATGAATCCGATATGGGACCAGGAGGACAAAGAAGTAGTAGCGACGGGTGGGAGACCGACCTATAGTGAAATCAGGGGCGAACGCGCCAGAGACCCCTTGTGGGCATGTGCAAGTAGGCGTGATGATGGAAGTTATTACTTTAAAAACTCACATGATTAAGAACTGTATCAAGTGATGGTAGAGGCTTCCAAGATCCCTGGAAGGTTCTACAGGAACTCAGGGCCATGTGACATTATGTCCATTGCTCTAGAAACAAAAGTGGCCCCTAACCATGGAAGGGGTATAGGTGCTAATGTCCCGCACAAGAGGGCTTTCACACTCAGCAATGAAGAGAGGCTTAGCATGAAAAAAGCGAGGAGTGAAATGATGAAGAATGAATTGTATGAAAGGTTGAGGAAGGAAATGTATCTGGCTATTCAAAAGGATCTTGAGCAGTCAATGATGATTGGGAAGACTCTAACACTGACAGATAGCCAGCAGATGGGAGGGGAGGCAGGCATAGAGGATGCTGCTTATTGCGCGATAACACAACACAAGAGTAGTTGTGCATCAGCTGACCGCAGCGACACTGAGACTGTAAGTGCTCATGATGATGCAATATCTGATCTGTCTGGAATGAAAGACAGGCTGAAGACCGTGCTTACACATTATGAAGGTACATGAAAATGTGCAAAAGTCTTGGTTTGCCCACCCTTCTTGGAAGAGGTCCTCTTGTTGGACAATGTGCCATTGAGGCCAGGCTGTGTGAAGTGCTACGTGACTGAAGTAAAACCTAGATTCAGTGAATTTTCCCTCAAGAATGTCCTAGGAGACTTTGATGAGCAAAGGACCTTGGGAGAAACACTGTTACATCACATCCAGTGCCCACAAAAGGAAATAGAGTTCATCGATGAGATCCCTGAAGCCCCACCAAGAGCAACTAATGTCACCCCTCAACCGGTGATGCTCTCCTTGCCGCAGTAGCTCTCGCGTGCTTCCCCCAAAGAACCTAATACTCGCAATCCGACAGCTGATCCATCAACCTGTGATCAACCGGCCTGACTTTGTGACATACATTCCATGTCATCCTCCGCCCAAAAGCAGCCAGTGGCAAGGCCCACAACTGCAGAAGAGGCACCACCGGTTTAGATGCCGGCCGCTGAAGCAGCGGGGAGAGACCCAGCTGCAGCACATGCTCAGCAGACCAACCTGGTGGAACGGACTGCTAAGCAGCCTGATGCTTTGGAACCGCCTGCTAAGCAGTCTATAGGTCCAGAACCCACGGCTCATCAGTCCGTCGGTCCACAGTCGCCTGAGTAGCATACCAATGCGTCAGCACTTCCTGCTGAGCAAACCAACACGTTGGCACGGCCTCCTCGGCACACTGACAAGTTGGCACCAGCTACGCAGAAACCGGACATAGCTTCAACGCATGGTCAGCAGTCCGATTCCTCTGCTCCTACAGCCCAGCAGTCCATCACAGCAGTACCGCCAGCTCAGCGGTCCGGCAAAGATAAACCGTCTACTAAGCAGTCCGTCAAAGCTTCACCGTCTGCTCGGCAGTCTACCTTGCAGACAACCAGATGTTCCGCCAGAAATGCTTCAAGTACCAAGAACGAAGTGGCAAAAAGCCTACACCCATGAAGAAGTGCGGCGGGAGAGTGGAGAGAATGATTGCCTCTTGCCTAAAGCACTCATCACCCGGAACCAAATTAACAACAGGTTGTTCGAATCAGGGAGTGATATTATTTCTGACGACATGGATGATGAAGAAGTAGAATTTTTTCTTGCTAAAAGTAAAGTAGACATACTTGAACCATGCAATTATGTCCATGGCCAACCATTTCTTGTTGGCGAATACTTTGATGAGTGCAGCTCTAGTTGTTGCAAGTTACATGAATATTACATTGATCAAATGTTACTAGGTCATCATCATTTTCTAGTCCACTTCAATAGAGATCATTTCTGACACGATGTTGGTTAATTTGATGTGAGTTTTGAGGACTTCCATCTCTTCTTCAACTTCAACGAGCTCGATGCCACTCTTGTTAGATGCCTGATTTAGTAAGTACTTAACAAACTCTGATCAACTTCTCCATACAAGGCTATAAATGATAAATAGCTAACTACATTTTATTCCTCTCAGGGGATTGAACGCGCAGAGGAGAAAAAGGGAGAGTGTGTATTTCATAGCTCCTGCATTAGCAAATGGCACAACATTACATGGTAAGGACGAACGGGACCGGGCCATTAACACGGTCGTCCGTATCTTTGAAAACACGTCCCATGCAGAATCATTTCTCTGGCCATATCATGAAAGGTGAGTCAAGTAAACAACCACGCATACATTGATTGTCTTTCAGATTTCGACATAATTCGTAAGTTCATGGCTTTCTTAATATGTAGTGGTCACTAGATATTGGTATTCATTGTTCCAAACAAGAACACAATTTACTACATCGATTTTCTCATAGCGTCAACAAACGCTAAGGATCTGACGCATCTTCAGCAATTCATTGATAGGTATTGGATTCTATGATGTTGAAATTAATTTGCATTCATATGTGGTTCAATAATTGATGTTGTCAAAATTCATATTCTTTTGCAGTGTGCTCGCATTGTGGAAAACTAAACTAGAGAACCTGTTCAAGAGGGAACTACCTCTGCAGCACAAAATCATTTCTCTGGTAACACACCGAAATCTATTATTTTCGGAAAATTTATCCAATAGTCTGCAAATACCTTTTCTTACGCTAGTCAAATGTTCAAGCTTCTAAATAAATCTCTTTCTATTTTGTCCAGAGAAAAAATAATACATCTAACGCCGATTAGGTTGTTCCTAACCCCTTTTCAAGAATTCATCCGATTAACCAGTTAACTTGCCGATTAATCCCTACTCATAGGGTCACCGAGTAGCCGATAAACTGATAAATCATCTGATTAATTGTTTAAATGGGCGATTAACTTGCCGATTAGCCTATTAATCCCCTACTCGCCAGCCAACCGAGCAGTTACCAGTTAACAAGTTCCTCAACAATGTTCCTAACAGGACAAATACATGACTAATTCTGTACAAAAAAATTCAGTGTCCTGGTGGATACTATGTTTGTAGACACATGATTTACATCTGCAAATCTGCTGATAGTTGTGATGATCCTTGCGAATTAGTACCAGCAAGTCTATCTTAATTAATATTTTGTACTCCACTCATATGGCACATTCTGATCTTGAAAATACTGCAGCTCATCTTAGAACCGAGGACCCCTGAACCGCTATCGGCTGGTGAATTGTTGATGGTTCGGATATTTATCAGCGACTTCTTCCTGAATCACTACATTAATCCCACTGGTGATAATGAAGATTTTAACATGCCTTCTCCTGAAACATTGAGTAAGAGTTAGGCGCTAAAAATATACGCATGGATCCATTGTTTTCCATCTGATGAGGTCTTCGTATTTTGTACACTATGATTAATTATTTAATGCATATATGTGTGCTCAAATCATTGGAATTTAGCTACCATATGTTCCATTGCAATTGTTGTGAAATCTGATGAATGTTCTTCCTGTGGACACTGTTTGTTCAACTGAATATTGTGGCGAATTTTCTTTTTGCATGCCGATTCAAAATGGGATATTTTGTTTATTTTGTTCAATTGAATATTGTGGCCAATTTGCTTTAGGCGTGTTGATTCAAAATGGGATATTTTTGTTTATTTGTTCAATTGAATATTGTGGCAGATTTGCTTTTTGCATGCCAATTCAAAATGGGATATTTTTGTTTTAACCTGGCAATTGCTCCGCACACGGTTCAACTAAATGAGTGTGTGCGATCCACATCAGAAATGATATGTCAATCATAGCGGAACCGTCGATGATACACAGTAGATCGTAAACGATTTGTAGCGCTACTACGTGTGTGTAGGCTCTCCGGAACCGTTTATGATATCAAGTTATTGCACACGAGAACTCGGAGTAAACCGTGCGTAATGTAAAATACAATCCCAGACGTAATTTTTTAGGAAACGTGTGGGATCCCAAACGGAAAGCACACGTCACTCTAGCCGCAACCGTTGGTGATACACAACAAGTCACAAACGGTCTGCAGCACTTGTATGTGTGCGAAGGGGCTCCTGAACCGTTTTTGATAGAACATTATTGCAAACGGTAAATGTTGGGACAATGTGTGTGATGGAGTCTTGCATGGCAGACGGGTTCCGCAGAAAACTCATGTGTGATAGGGCACATATCACAGTTCATATGTTCACCCGTGTGCCTTACATACTGTTTCCCAAACTATTCATTACGACATACCGTTTGGTTTCACTGCATCATTAGAAACATTTAATCACTGATCCTACACGTGCGAAAGAATTCAGTGTGTTCTGCATCACACACCATTACGTTTTGCAAGGCCTCTGGATCATTGATCCATATACTCGACGGGTTCCGGGTCATGTGGGAAGGACCCCCTATGGCCCACACTCACTTGGCAATGGTTCCAAATGTCGTCGCGGAAAGGGGTTAAAAACATGTGTATAGCACCAACGTGTACCTGTGACTCATGAGTTGAACATCTCCCGCTAAATACATGCCTACATCTAGATAAGACATGAAGAAAATGTATGCATGGGTACAAGATTTCACATAATTCTATCAAGATCCAAGATACCAAGTTCACGCCTAAGTTGACAAAACCTTGCTTCATCCAATGGTTTGGTGAAAATGTCGGAAGTTGCATATTCATACTCACATGAGCAATATCGATGTCACCCTTTTGCGCATGGTCTTTCAAGAAGTGATATCTAATATCAATGTGCTTGGTGCGAGGGTGATCAATAGGATTCTCAGCAATCTTGATGGCACTTTCATTATCGCATAGAAGAGGCGTGTTTCTATAAGTGATACCATAATCCTTCAGACTTTGCCTCATCCATAGTAGTTGAGTTGCATAGCTTGCGGTTGCAATGTATTTGGCTTCAGCGGTGGAGAAGGAGACACATTTTTTCTTCCTTGAGGACCAACTTACCAAGGAGCATCCAAGAAATTGACATGCACCAGGGGTAGACTTCCATCCCACTTTGTCACCAGCCCAGTCCGCATCCATGTACCCAATGAGATCAAACTTGGCATCCTTGGGGTACCATAGACACAACTTTGGGGTGTGAACAAGGTATCTAAGAATATGCTTAGCCACCTTATGATGACTTTCCCTATGGAAGCTTGAAATCGTGCACATATGCCTACACTTAACATGATGTCTAGTATAGATGCCCAAAGATAAAGCAATGAACCAGTCATATAGCCGTAAACAAATGTACAAATGGGATGTCGTTTGTGTCTTCATTAAGAACAAGTTTGGTTGGCATGGCTGTCTTGTATGGACTAGCATGGTCATTTTGAACTTCTCAAGAAGGTCATTTATATATTTGGCCCGGGACAAGAAAATTTCTTCTTGAAATTGTTGAATTTGAAATCCGAGGAAGAACTTCAAGTCCGCATTGAGTGACGTCTCAAAGGTCTTGGATATGGCAGCCGCAAACTTCTTGTGCGAATGAATGTTTGGAGAACCAAAAATGATGTCATCAACATAGCTTTGGCATAAGATCAAATCGCCCTTTTCTCTCTTATTAAAAGGAGTGGGATCGATCACCCCTATCACAAATCCATCATCGAGAAGAAACTTCTTAAGATGATCATACCAAGCACGAGGTGCTTGTTTGAGGCCATTCAAAGCCTTTTGAAGTTTATACACATAGTCTTTGTGATCGGGATCAATGAAACCGGGTGGTTGTGACACATATACTTCTTCTTGTAGAGGATCTTTAAGAAAAGCACTCTTCACATCCATTTGATGTAAAGTAAAACCATTGAAAGTAGCATAAGCAAGTAAGATACGACTAGACTCAAGACGGCCAATGAGAGCAAAGGTCTCATCAAAGTACAAACCTTCAACTTGTGAGTACCCTTATGCCACTAACCATGCCTTGTTTTGGATGATTACGCCTTTCTCATCTTGCTTTTTTTTGAAAATCCATTTTGTTCCAATGACATTGTGTTCCATAGTTGGTCTTTTTACTAAATACCACACTTTGTTGCATTTGAAACTGTTCAACTCTTCTTGCATAGCAACGAGCCAGTAATTATCCGTCAACTCATCTTCTACATTGAGTGGCTCAACACTAGAGACAAACAAAAAGTGAGCATAAAAGTTTGTCAATTGTTTATGAGTGACTCTACCTTCCAATATGCCGGTAAGAATTTGATCAACATCAACACGATCGGCCACTCGTGGCATGATGGAGGTTAGAGTTTCATGAGGTTCAACTTCGTTTCCATCATGCACATCCTCAACATATGGGTCATTAATGTGTAGTGGAAGATCTTCTTCTTTGTTTTGCATTTGTTCAGGTTCATCATCAAGGATTGCACTTTCTTATCCTTTCTCTTGATGATCATCTTGTTCTTGAATATGATCATGATGAGGCACTTGTTCTTCTTCTTGTTTCTTGAACAACATGCTCCATTTGAGCAATAGGATCTTGTGGTGGCATGGCTGTTATAGTGGCTTGATGATGGGTGAATCCCCCATCTTCTTCTTCATTATCATAAGGTTCTTGTTCCATTGGAAAAAGAGCACTAACACCCATGGTCAAGATATCTTGGGAAGGATCTTCTTCACGTACATCACTTAGATCAACTCGCCCCCCATAGGAGCCATTAAATTCATAAAACACCACGTCACAAGTTTCTACAACACACCCATTGGATTTTTTGTAGACTCTACAGGTGTAAGAGTTTGATACATAGCCAACAAATATGGCCTCAATTGTTTTGGACATAAATGTTTCTAACTATTCTCTCTTATTGAGAATGAAGCACTTACACCCAAATACACGAAAGTACCTCACATTGCTCTTGTTCTCGGTTAGGAGTTCATATGGAGTCTTTTCCAGTATCTTGCGGAGGTAGAGTCGGTTTGATGCATGACATGCGGTGTTGATGGCCTCAGCCCAAAAACTACGCGGTGACTTGTACTCATTCAACATGGACCTTGCCATTTCCACAAGAGTACGGTTCTACATATTGGCTACACCATTTTGTTGAGGAGTGTAGGTTGCGGAGTATTGATGCTCAGTCCCCTCATCATTAAGAAAATGTTCCAAGGTTTAGTTCTTAAACTCAGAGCCATTGTCGCTTCTTATTGCCAAAATTTCCTTGTCAAACTTGTGTTGGGCCTGCTTGGCAAAATCAATTAAGGTGATCTTCGTCTCGTCCTTGTACTTGAGGTTAAACTCCCATGTGTATCTTGAGTAATCATCAACAATGACAAGCCCGTACTTTTTCCCTCCAAGACTATCCCATGAAGGAGGTCTGAAGAGATCCACATGAAGGAGCTCCAAAGGCCTTGATGTTGATACGATATTCTTGGGAGGGTGCTTTGATTGATGTTGCTTTCCGGCTATGCATGCACTACACACATGACCTTTATCAAGAGAAACATTTGTTGGTCCAAGGATGTGACCACCCTTTAAGAGGTCTTGAAGATTTATCATGCAGACATGGGCTAGCCGGCGATGACATAGCCACCCCTTGTCAGCCTTGGCCATTAAACAAGTTGCATAGAATGTGCTTTCTTTCGAGAAATCTCTACTACACGATCCTGCTAACGCGACACTACAATCAGAGACCCTTCGAGGAAACTGTGTGCGATGCATTAACCAAAAAATGGTGATTGTCACGGCAGATGTCCTCGTGAAAGGACTTAGTGGTGAGGCCATCACAACTAGGTAGTAGCTTGAATGGGGTTGGTCGAAATTGAGAGATGCGAGATTTTACCCAGGGCTCGGCCCCTTGCGGTGGAGGTAAAAGCCTAAATCATGCTTCATTGATATTGATGATGATGATGATCTCAATTACCTAGGCGGTGTCTCGCTACCTCTATATCGAGAGCATCTACTTTGATCTTGTCTAAGACTTGATCGTCCGTCCCAACTTGTCCCCCTTGGGGTGCCCTACTCCAACTTATATAAGTTGAAGGGGCGGCTTACATGTAGAGTCCTAGCAGGATTAGCACTAGTCTATCTTTTATTACAAGCCGAAAACAAGTCCGGCTCTTGATTTCCTAGCAGGGTCTTGCTCTTGTTGGTCCTTCTCTGTGAGATTCCAGTCCAGGCCTCTCCTTGAGCTGTCCCTCTCACGAACCGCCAAGTCTGAGCGGGTTATCGCTGTAACGCCCCGGATTCGATGCACCAGGTGTCTGCCAGTTATTTTACCGTCGTTGCCATGTCTTTTGCTTGCGTGTTGCACTTTGCCATGTCATCATATGCATTTCATATCATGTCATCATGTGCATTTCATTTTGCATACGTGTTTGTCTCATGCATCCGAGCTTTTCCCCGTTGTCCGTTTTGCAATCCGGCACTCCTATGTCTTCCGGCGTCCCCCTCTTGTCTCCTTTCGTGTGCGGGTGTTAAACCTTCTCGGAATGGCCCGAGGTTTGCCAAGCGGCCTTTGTATAGCACCGGTAGACCGCCTGTCAAGTTTCGTGCCATTTGGGGGTCGTTTGGTACTCCAACGGTTAACCGGGTAACCGTAAAAGCCTCTTTTGTTTGCAGACCAACACCCCTTCAAAGTGGCCCAAAACCCAGCAAACTCCCCTCCATGCTCTCGGTCGTTCGATCACGATCGTGTGGGCAAAAACCGCACCTCATTTGGACTCTTCTAGCTCCCTCTACCTATATAAACACCTCCCCCTCCGAAATTCGCAGTGCAACCCTAGCTTCTTCCTCCCCGCCGCCACCGGACGCGTCCGCGCCGCGCAGGACACGTCCGCCGCCGACTCCGCAGCCAATCCAGATCCGCCACGCGGCCTCCACCGCCAGCCCAGCGCCGCCGCCCGCGGAGCCCATCAAGCGAACAGAGTTGAGCTGGCGCGCCCGCGCGCCGTTGCCGCCGCCGCCTCCGGACGCGCGCGCCCCGGCGCCGGCGGCTCGCCCGCCTTTGCTCGCCATAGCCGCCCTCGGCGCCGCCTCCGCCTCCTCGCCGCCGACGCGGCAGCGCCGCCTTCGCGGCGCCCGCCTCGCCGTCGTTCGCCGCCGGCGGCGTAGCTTCGCTGCCGACCCGGCCTCGCCGCTGAAAGCGCTGTGCTCCTCCGACCTCGCCTCGCCGGAGTCGTCCGTCGCCGCCCCTGCCGTCGCCCGGCTCGTCGCTCGACCCCTTCGCTGAAGCTCGCCGCCTCCCGCCGTCGTCAGCTTCGGGCGGCCCGAGATTCTCCGGCCTCCTCGCTCCTCGCCGGACTTCCTCCACCTCACCGGAGAAGAAGGTGGATGAGATCCACCGGGTTCCCCAACAAAACACCTCCGCCCGTCCCGCTCCGCTCTGTACCGGGACGTCCCCGTCCACTTTTCCACAGAGGTGAAATTCCACTAAGTCCCGAATATTTTATATTATCATGCCATGTTCATCGCATCATATCTCTGCATCCGTAGCTCCGTTTCATGCGTGTAATATGTCAAATTGTTCGCCTCAACGATTACTTCATTACATTCCATTGCATCATGTTCATTTGAGTTCGTCTGGATTCCCGAAATGCTGTTGGAAGAGTGCTATGTGATGTTAACCTGCTGAAACTGTTATAACAGGCTCATTTGTCATTTTTGCCATGTTTGATGTGTGCATCCTATGATGTTGATGTCTACATGTGTTTTGATCTATGCCATGCCATCTTTCCAGTGGTGCCATCCATGTATTTTTGTGACTTGTGTAGTGAGTGCCTCGAGCTTGTTAAGTAGTGTACTTGCTGTTGTTGTTTTCCTGACAGATTCTGTTATATTTTGTTGCTATGTAAACCTGCTGCTACAAGTCATTTCGTGCATTATCTGGTGTTGTTCACTATGGATGTTTTGTTATACATGTCTTGCTATATCCATTCATGCCCCTGGTTGCATTTATAGCCTGCTGGAACATGTTGTAATCCTGCTCTCAAGCTGATAAATATTGTTGCTGTCAGCCTGTTAACATTAAGTTCAATGTTTCCATGATTGTTGCTAGTGATCTATGCACCCTATGAACTTGTTCTTGCCATGCTTAGCTTAATAAACATGTCTTCTTACTGTTGGTTGCCTTGCCATGCCATGTATTTCTCTGTGGTGAGTGGTTCAAGCTCACCAACATGCCTACTTATTGTTGTTCCTGCCATGTTTGAATCTGTCATATAATTTGCCATGTTTACATGGGTGCCATCATATCTTGATCCTTTTGGCTCATGGTCGATAAGGGACTTTTGTTCTATGCAATTAGTAGATTCATGCCATGCCTTCGTTT
The DNA here is from genome assembly GCA_021437245.1 of Aegilops speltoides. NCBI lineage: Eukaryota > Viridiplantae > Streptophyta > Magnoliopsida > Poales > Poaceae > Aegilops > Aegilops speltoides. The sequence goes on from CM038144.1 coordinate 137,984,761, forward strand.
GCCATGTTAAGTTCTGTAGCATGTTGTTTGATAGCTCTAAACATTGCAACTTTGATGTTATTTTCGCTAAGCCCTAAACTGTTATAATTTGCAATCTTTCCATGTCTTTTTGAGCATGATCTAGTGATTTCTGGAGATAGCTCAGTGTTCATGTTTTGTTATGCTTTACCTATACTTCATGCCCATGCCTTTTTTTATTACGTTGAGATGCTGTAGCATATTGTTTTGGTGCTTGCAATATGCCTAGTTGCTGTTTTGGGCAGATTGTTGTTATGACTTGTTTAGAGTGTATGTGTTGAACCGTTGCTCCGTTTTAAGTGTGCTCTATATGAACTTGCTTGATTTTGCATGTAGCTTCATATTATCATGTTGCATCCTTGTTTTCAGGTGTTTGCTTGATGTTGGGATGCATTTAGCATCAATGCCATGCTTAACTTATTTTGCTCATATCTTCTAGGCCGTAGCTCCAAATCTAATGATCTTTATATGTAACTTGACTACAATTTCGTGTAGATTCTCTGGGTGCTCTTTAACTTGCTGTTTAATAACTTGAACATAATGTTTATTCAGTTCAGGACCAATTTCAAAATTTGCATATGAGGACTTACCAGAATTGTTATATGTTGTTTCCGGCCTCATTTAAACTTGCCTTGATATGTTGTTCTTGTTTGCATCATCTCTTGCCATGAGTAGCCTCATGTAGCTTTGTCATGCATCATGCTTGTTGTGCATCATGTCTTGTCTTTGTGTGGTGTGTTTACCTTCTTGTGTGCTTCTTCTCGATAGTTCCTGTTTCGTTGCGATCGTGAGGATTCGTTCGTCTACGCTTGGTTCGTCTTCGTGGCTTCATCTTCTTCATGGACTCGTTCTTCTTCCTTGCGAGATTTCAGGCAAGATGACCGCTACCCTAGATCTCATTACTATCATTGCTATGCTAGTTGCTTCGTTCTATCGCTTTGCTGCGCTTCCTATAACTTGTTCTTCAAGCCTCCCAAATTGCCATGAACCTCTAACCTTTGACACCCTTCCTAGCAAACCGTTGTTTGGCTATGTTACTGCTTTGCTCAGCCCCTCTTATAGCGTTGTTAGTTGCAGGTGAAGTTGAAGATTGCTCCATGATGGACAGGGTTATTTTGGGATATCACAATATCTCTTATATTATTAATGCATCTATATATTTGGTAAAGGGTGGAAGGCTCGGCCTTATGCCTTCTGTTTTGTTCCACTCTTGCCGCCCTAGTTTCCGTCATACTGGTATTATGTTCCCGGATTTTGCGTTCCTTATGCGGTCGGGTGATTTATGGGACCCCCTCGACAGTTCGCTTTGAATAAAACTCCTCCAGCAAGGCCCAACCTTGGTTTTACCATTTGCCTCACCACCACCTACTTTTCCCTTGGGAGTCGCTCTCTCGAGGGTCATCTTTATTTTAGGCCCCCGGGCCAATGCTTGTGTAAGTGTTGGTCCAAACTAGAGCACTGTGCGGGACCATCCCTTGGCAACTTGGGTTACGTCGGTACCTGTACGCTTCGCTTATCCGGTGTTGCCCTGAGAACGAGATATGTGTAGCTCCTATCGGGATGTCGGCGCATCGGGCGGTCTTGCTGGTCTTATTTTACGATTGTTGAAATGTCTTGTAAACCGGGATTCCGAGACTCATCGGGTCTTCCTGGGAGAAGGTATATCCTTCGTTGATCGCGAGAGCTTATCATGGGCTAAGTTGGGACACCCTTCAGGGTTATAAACTTTCGAGAGCCGTGCCCGCGGTTATGTGGCAGATTGGAATTTGTTAATGTTCGGTTGTAGATAACTTGGCACCAGATCCGAATTAAAACGCATCAACCGCGTGTGTAGCCGTGATGGTCTCTTCTTGGCGGAGTCCGGGAAGTGAACACGGTCTTTGGGTTATGATTGACGTAAGTAGGAGTTCAGGATCACTTCTTGATCATTGCTAGCTTCACGACCGTTCCTTTGCTTCTCTTCTCGCTCTCTTTTGTGTATGTTAGCCACCATACATTGCTTAGCCGCTGCTGCAACCTCACCACTTTACCCCTTCCTTTCCCATTAAGCCTTGCTAGTCTTGATAACCATGGTAATGGGATTGCTGAGTCCTCGTGGCTCACAGATTACTAGAACAACAGTTGCAGGTACCGGTTATGCGATGATCATGACGCGAGAGCGATGTTTGCCTGTTTTCGAGTTCTTCTTCTGCTTCTTCTTCGATCAGGGGATAGGTTCCAGGTTGGCAGCCTGGACTAGCAGGGTGGATGTCGTTTGACTTTCTGTTTGTGTTCCATCCGTAGTCGGATGGTGCTCTTATGTAAGATGATATTGTATTCTTGTGGCATTGTATGCCTTTTGTATGTATCCCCATCTATTATGTAATGTTGATGTAATGATATCCACCTTGCAAAAGCGTCTTCAAGATGCGCTTCTATCCTTGGTGGGACCTTCGAGTTCCTTTAGGATAGGGTCGCATCTTGGGCGTGACAAGTTGGTATCAGAGCCTCGACCGACCCTAGGAGCCCCCTTGATTGATCGTGTAGTTTGGCCGTTGTTGAGTCTAGAAGAAAACTGTTTTCGGAGTCTAGTTATATCGGAGAGTAGGAATTCTTTTTACTCCTCAGCCCATTCGTCGCTCTGGTGAGGACTCTTGACGTAGGTGTTTTGAATTACTCCTCTTCCCATTCAAATTTTTCTTTAGGATCACGCAGTTGGTTTTCCGATCGTTGGGTCTCAGCTCTTTCCATCCGGTGCATTTCTCGTCAAGTTGACTCGAGCCTCTTCTTCTTCGCCAAGTTCAATCCTCAGTTGTTTTCTTTTCCCACCTGCCCACCCTTCTTCTTCTCGGAACCGAAGCCTGTAATCGAGTATCCTTCCTACTCGTGCGAAGTCTTTGCTTTCTTTCCTCAATGATTTCAACCGGTGTTTTCTCTTCAAGTATTCGTCGATTCCCCTTCCAGTTGCCTGTGTTTTCCCGCCCTCCCACCTCTTTTCTTCCCGGAGTCTGAGCTTCTATTCGAGAAGCTATTTCATTCGTGTGGAGCCTCTTCAGTCTTCCTTCAATCATTTCAACCGGTGAATTCTCGTCTCGTTCGTCATTCTTCATTTTTTTTCTCCGGTGGACTCAATTCAAGTTTTTTTTTCGGGTTGACCATATTCTTTTCCTTTGATCAAGTGTTCTCCTTGCTCATTTGCCTCTCGCTAGATTATCCTTCCGGAGTGTTCAAGACATCTCAGGAGATCTGTCTGTGTTTGAATTAATTCGAGGTTCTCACCTCATTCAAATATCTCAATTGTTCTGGTGCATCATCTTTCTCTTCAACAATCCTTTTCAACGGTGTTTTCTCTTTAGTGGGCCCTAACCCACAGGTCTTTTCCCAGGATCTTACCTGACTCTTCTAATTTCCCCGGAGTTATTCTGAAATTCCTTTCAAAGTGTGACGTAAGAATGGATTTCATCAGTCAGATGCCTTTCCAAGATCAATTTCAAATCATTTTCATTGTTTGCTCAACCCCCTTCGCTTTTCATTCTCCCGGAGTATCTCAGTAATTTCGGTGGTGTTTCTCGTCGTCATTCTCAGCTTTGAAAACCGAAGAAGAGTTTTTCCTCTAAATCTTGCCCGTTCTCTTGAAGTTTCGTGGTTCTAGCTTCATGTTACCCTCTCGAATTATTCCATTTGTCAGATATTCTTCCTTACCCATCCGGAGTATTTGAGGAGTTGTTTTCCCGTTTCTTTTCACCTGAGGCCATCATTCCAGTTATCATTCTCTATTTATCCCGGTGCTTCATTCAAGTGTTCTTTAATCAGCTCATGATCTCTTTGTTCTTTTGCATCTAAATCCCCTCTAGCTTATTAGTTCTTCTAATTCTTCCTGGTGATTCAATCTCTTTCATCAGTCATTTTCGAATTCTCACGGTGGTTCGTTCAAGATTCTTTTCCTTGTTTATCATATTAATTCATTCCATCTTTCCTATCTTACCGGTGGCTCATGAAGACTCTCTCAAGTTTGCGATATGTCACTTCTCAATCCTCTTCAAGAAGAATAAGTAGTATGCAAAATCCATTGCTTGTCATCAATTTAATTTGATGAAGGATAAGCATACAATAAATCTTATTCTTATTTCCTCGTAGTGTTTAATCCCTTCCTTGGGAGTTTGTTCTTGGTGAATAAATTCTAGTTCCAAGCGTTTTCATCTTTTCTTTTCCGAAGTTCAGATTTCCTCGGCCATCTCGTTGGAACCTCCATCTAAATCATCGCAAGGCTCATCTTATTCTTTCATCCTTCATTTCTATCTCATCATCCTTTTGTTACCAGAGTTCTTCATGGTGGCTCGTCATGATTCAATTCATTCTCCAAGATCTCATCAAGATTTTGTTGGTGGAGTTCAAGTATCTTTTCTTCTTGCATCTCGAAGTGCAATTAAATCTCCGTATTCTTTTGAAGTGGAGTTTTGCATTTCTTTGTTCTTCTCTGCTATCCAATCATTTTCCGCTTGTGGTCGGCGATCACCTCATAATTTTGAGATGTTATCCATAAGTCCACGACAAGCTTATTCTTTGCGTGGTTGATTTTCTCAACAACTCCGTTCAATTCCTCCTTCTAAGGATGCTATCTATTTTATTCGTGGCACAAGTTGTCATTTTCTTCTCCGTTCTTTTCATTCAACTCTTTCAATCCTTTCCGGAGATTTGGTGTCATGTCTTCATCAAGTATCAGTCCATCCTATCAAGCTCGTGTTCTAATCCTTCCTTTTCAGCCGGAGTGCTGCCTAAATCTTTTCAGTCGTATTTGTTTCTTATCTCGTTCTAACTGGAGTAGTTTCATAGTCTCTCTGATTCCGTGAGCTTTTGATTCTCGTCATTCTCCTCGTTCCTTTCTTCTTCTCGAGTGCTCTCGATTCTTTGCTTCTTCTCTTGAGTTCTTGTTTCACCTCATCCCTTTTTCTCCCCCGTCTCGGTCCTAAGATCTCGAGACGAGATCTCTTGTTAGTAGAGGAGTGTTGTAACGCCCCGGATTCGATGCGCCAGGTGTCTGCCAGTTATTTGTCGTTGTTGCCATGTCTTTTGCTTGCGTGTTGCACTTTGCCATGTCATCATATGCATTTCATATCATGTCATCATGTGCATTTCATTTTGCATACGTGTTCATCTCATGCATCCGAGCTTTTTCCCCGTTGTCCGTTTTGTAATCCGGCACTCCTATGTCCTATGGCATCCCCCTCTTATCTCATTTCGTGTGCGGGTGTTAAACTTTCTCGGAATGGCCCGAGGTTTGCCAAGCGGCCTTTGTATAGCACCGGTAGACCGCCTGTCAAGTTTCATGCCATTTGGGGGTCGTTTGGTACTCCAATGGTTAACCGGGTAACCATAAAAGCCTCTTTTGTTTGCAGACCAACACCCCTTCAAAGTGGCCCAAAACCCAGCAAACTCCCCTCCATGCTCTCGGCCGTTCGATCACGATCGTGTGGGCGAAAACCGCACCTTATTTGGACTCTTCTAGCTCCCTCTACATATATAAACACCTCCCCCTCCGAAATTCGCGGTGCAACCCTAGCTTCTTCCTCCCCGCCGCCACTGGACGCGTCCGTGCCGCGCCGAACACGTCCGCCGCCGACTCTGCAGCCAATCCAGATTCCCCACATGGCCTCCACCGCCAGCCCCGCGTCGCCCGGCCCTTGAGCCCATCGCGAGCCCTTCGCGAAGCCGCTGGCGCCGCCGCGCCGTTGCCCGCCGCCGCCTCCGGTCCACGCGCCCCGCCGCCGGCAAGCTCTACCACGCCACACGCTCGCCGTAGCCACCCTCCGGCGCCGCCTCCGCCTCCTCCGTCGCCGTGGGCAACCGCGCTCGCCGGTGCCGCCTCGCCGTCGTTCATCGCCCGACCAGCGCAGCTCGCTGCCGACCCGGCCTCCTTCGCCGAGCCATTGTGCTCCTCCGACCTGCCTCGCGGAGTCGTCCGTCCGCCCCCTGCCGTCGCCCGGCTCGTCGCTCGGCCCCTTCGCTGAAGCTCCGCCGCGCCTCCCCACCGTCGTCCCAGCTCGCGGCCGGCCCCGAGCTTCTCCGGCCTCCTCGCTCCTCGCCGGACTTCCTCCACCTCGCCGGAGAAGAAGGTGGATGAGATCCACCGGGTTCCCTAACCAAACGCCTCCGCCCGTCCCGCTCTGCTCCGTCCCGGGACGTCCCCGTGCACTTTTCCGCGGAGGTGAAATTCCACTGTCCCGAATATTTTACATTATCATGCCATGTTCATCGCGTCATATCTCTGCATCCGTAGCTCCGTTTCGTGCGTGTAATATGTCAAATTGTTCAACTCAACGAGTACTTCATTTCATTACATTGCATCATGTTCATTTGAGTTCATCTGGATGCCTGAAATGCTGTTGGAAGAGTGCTATGTGATGTTAACCTGCTGAAATTGTTATAACAGGCTCATTTGTCATTTTTGCCATGTTTGATGTGTGCATCCTATTGTCACATCCCTAGTTCTGACAATGCCTAGTGCATGCATTAGAGTGTTGCATCATGTTTAAATTTCATGAAACTTGAAATGGGGATTGTTTAAACCCTACCACCAAATGAATTCAACTAGGGTCAAAATAAAATCTTTTTCATTGAACTCAAAATGCCCTCTAAAAATGTTCAACATTTCTGGTTTGAGGTGAAAGCATCTACCAAAAATGGTTTATATTTTTGCAGGACATATTGGGCTCTGAATTAAATCATACTCTATTTGCATTTGGGCATTTAAATGCTATAAAATATTCCAAATGCCCAAATAATTCTGAAAATAAGTGTAGGCTGTTGGAAATAATCTAAATAGAGCCTCTGATTATTTTCAGGATTTTTAAAGATTTCTAAGTATTTTAATAAAGCCCTAAATTTCTGAGAATAATAGAAAATGCAGAGCGAGAAAATAAAACAGAGCAGAAAACCTACCTGTCGCCTACCTATCCAGCCTGGCCGGCCCAGCTGGCAGCCCACCTGGCGGCCCAGCCCACCACCGCCACCCCTCTGTCGTCTTCCTCCCAACGCCAAGAGGGTAAGGGGGGCGTGGTGGCGCGCAGCCTTGCCAGCTCTCCTGCTTCCACCGCGACGCCCCGACTCTTCTGAGAGCGCCACGGAGATGCCACGCACCTCCCTGCCTCTCTCCCTCACTCTCTCCCGAGCTCTCTCCCTCCTCTGCTCTCTCTCCCTCTCATGGCCGAGCGCAGCCGTCGCCACCGACGCTGTTCGCCATGGCCCTGACCACCGCCCCGCCTCGCCGACGCCTCAGGAAGCTCCGCCTCGCCTCCCTCTTCATCCTCACCCAGACGAAAGGCGCCGGAAGCCCCTGGATGCCACTAGCTCCACCGTTCCCCTCCTCGGCCACCGAGGACCGCCGCCGTCAATTTGCCGCCGTCTCCGCCTCCCCGAGCTCGCTGAGACCAACTCCGACTCCGCTGTGAGCTCCTCTTCCTCCTCCCCTTTCCGTTTCGCTCTCGAGCACCACAGCAATAAAGACCGAAGCTCGCCGCACACCGCCGCCGCCATCAAGCGTCGCCGTCGTGGCTACAGCCACGTTGGATCGATCTCGAGCACGCCATCGTCTCCGCCGCTTTCGCGACGAGCCCGTAGCACCTCCTCACGCGCCTCGCCGAGCCCCTAACATCGGAGCCGACCTCGCCCGAACTCCGGCGACCACCAAGGTCATCGCCCGGCGACAACTCCGGCCACCCAGGCCCGCCACCACCACCACTAGATGCGGGAGCAAGGGCTCTCCGCGAGCCCAAGCACGGCCGCGCTGCCGTGCCTGTTGCGTGTTTCCGAGCGGCCGCCACCGTCTCGGGCCTCGCCCGGCGACTAAACGCCGGCGGGATTGACCTGGCGACTGGGGTTTGACCTCACGACCGAGTTGAACCCCTGGGTCACTGACGTGTGGGCCCAGACCCCTGTTTAATTAGTGTTAGGTTTAATTAGTGTTAGTTAACTAGTTAATTAGATGGTCACTGACACGCGGGCCCCGCACTGTTGACAGCTTAGTTAGGATTGATTTAGCACTAATTATCTCAGTTAGTTAACTGAGTCACTGACCAGTGAGTCCCACAGGTCAGGTTTGACCTGGACCGTGCATCGTTGACCTGCTGACGTCATGATGATGTCAGGCTGACGCAGTAACTTATTTTCTGGATTTATTTTTATATAGGAAATTCCAGAAAATGCCCTAAACTTCTAAAATTCATAGAAATTCAACCGTAGCTCCAAATGAAACAAGTTATATATGAAAAATGATCAGAAAAATACAATCTATCCATCTGCACTGGTTTCATGCATGTTTAAGCAACTTAACCTTGCTGTTCATATCAAAACATGATAATGCACTTTATGAATTCATAGTTTGAGTTTGAATTTGAATCTTTGGTTCAAATAAGCTCAAACCTTTCTGTTATTAGCTGCATTAGCCCAAATCATAGCATATTGCCATGTCATGATCATGCATCATATTTGTTGCATTGCATTGATTGTGTCCCTCTTTGTTTGCCGGTATTTGTCCCCTCTCGATAGACGTGGTTTCGACGATGAAGATCGATGACACTGATGAAGAACTATATTATCTTCAGAAGTGCCAGGCAAGCAAAACCCCCTTGTTCATTCCGATACAATCCCACTCTCTCGCTCCTGCTCTATTTTACTGCATTAGGACAACAACGATTCATTTGTTACTTGCTGCGGTAGTTGAACCCCTTTATCCCTTGCATGACCTGTCATTCCACAGTAAATAGATGAAACCCACTAGTATGAGTAGGAGTTGTTTGAGCCCTGTTGTGCCTACTCATTCATGCTTGTTTGTCATGCACTGCATTGCTTAGAGTTGAGTCGGGTCCGATTCATCGAGGATGAATCGGAGGTGTGTGAACATGTCTCACGGTGTGTGAGCTAAGTGTGTGAACACGATTTGGTAAAGGTATCGGTGAGAGGCCATGTAGGAGTACATGGTGGGTTGTCTCATTGAAGCCGTCCTCAGAACCGAGTTACGTGTTTGTGATCCATGATTCAGCTACTACCATGCATTGGGCCCAAATATGACCCGCTCGACTTCTTATTCACCCTTGTCCTCTGTCCGGGAGTTGCAAGTAGTTTCGTGTTTGTAGTATCTTTGGAGGCCATGCTTGTGATCTTGGCCGTAGGGGTGGGCTGTGATGCGGTAGGCACGTGGCGGGTAAACCAGGCGCCCGATTGGTGTCACGGAACCCTGTTCACATCGTTTGGGGCTGTGAGCGAAACTTCGCCGAACTCCTCATAGATGGAACCCAAATAGGCGATAAACCTGGACTAGAGACTTGAGTGTCTAGGTAGGTCGTGGTCTACACCCACGTCGGCTTTCGCTGAAGTCTGTCGAGCACATGTCGTGTGTGACGCTAAGTGGTGGAAACATGTATGAAGAAGTACACCCTGCGCAGGTTAACATCATCTATTGAATAGCCGTGTCCATGGTAAAGGACTTCGGGTTGCCTATAACAGTTCATAGACAAGTGAAAGTGGACACTCTAAAATACGCAAGATAAGCGTGAGTGCTATGGATGGCGTTCTCGTAGGGAGGCGGGAGCGGATCCATAGTGGTGTATTGATATGGTGAATATGTGGACTCGCGGCATCACCTCAAAAGAGTTACTTGCAATGTAGTTTAGGATAGCCACCGAGTCAAAGCTGGCTTGTTGCCGTTAAACCCCACCATCCCTTTATTGATAATGATGCATATGTAGTTAGTTACGATGTAAGTCTTCTTTGGGTACATTTGTACTCACGTTTGCCTATTTTATGTTTTTGCAGAGAGACTTCAGTCTCACTAGTAGTTCCACGTGGACTTCGACGTTTAGCTTGATACCTCAGCTACGATCTTGTGCCCTCGGCAGGATCTAGATGATAGTCAGGCTTCTAAGCCTTTTGATTTGTAGAAGTCGTACTCGGACATATTAGCTTCGCTTGTGCTTTGACTTGTATGCTCTCAATGTTGGGTCATGAGACCCATGTTTGTAATATCTCGCTCCTCGAGCCTAATGAATAAATACTTGAGTCAGAGAGTCATGTTGTGATGCCATGTTGTATTTGCACATATCGAGCATATTGTGTGTATGTTATTGAAATGCTTGGTATGTGTGGGATCGACTATCTAGTTGTTTATCTTTAGTAGCCTCTCTTACGGAAATGTCTCCTAGTGTTTCCTTCGAGCCATGGTAGCTTGCTCTTGCTCCGGAACACTTAGGCTGGCCGGCATGTGTCCTTCTTCGTTCTGTATCGTTCTTCGGGAAATGTCACGCGTTGAGTACCGAGTCTGTTAGCCGCCATGCCTGGTTTACCGAGTCTGCTAGCGAGCTGCTATAGCCAGAACTTATTCGCCGATGACCGACACGTTCGATGCTGGTCATGGATGCCTATCCTCGTAAGTCATGCCACTTTGGGTTTACGACTAGCCATGTCAGCCCGGCTCCTTATCATATGGATGCTAGCGACACTATCATATCGTGTGCCAAAAGGCTAAACGGTCCCGGCAAAGGTAAGGCGACACCGTGGGAATACCGTGCGGGAGGCCATAAAGTGATATGAGGTGTTCGAGCTAGATCGATGTGACATTGAGTCGGGTCCCGACAACTTTGGTATCGAGCTTGTTGCTCAGAGGATTACCAAGCCAAACCGGTGAAGTTGAGTCTAGAAATGCTTTAGTTATATGTAGGGGAATTGATTGTGGGAGGGAACGTAAGGCTCTTTTTACTCCTTATACCTCATGGCCTTCTGATCTGAGTCAACCTCTTCTCTTCTACGGGGATTAAGAACTAGGCCTTCTCATCTATCTATCAGGATGACGTGTTACCAATCCATTGACTTATAGAATTGTTAGTTTCAAATCTCAGTTCAGTTTTACTACTTCTTATGTTCATAACTGTTGATCTCGAAACTTTGATATTGTGATGTTAAGTGGCTATGCCACCATTTTTGTAGTATGTCTCCAAACTTTTGAGCATTTACAGCCGTTATGTTGTCTGAGTCATCCCAGGTTTCTAAACAATCTGATGCACTTGCAAATCCTTTCCCTCTGGTTTTGATGTTCCTTTGGGCCAGGTTAATCACACTAATGCTGAGTTGAGGTATTCTATTGCCTCGACATATATGTTGGAGTTAATATTATGACCCTAGGTGTCTTAGGGGATCATCTAGTAATCTAGCTATGATTTGTGTCCCAGTGTGATAACTCTGGCCTTTATTCCCGAAAGCATCCCGTGATGCCACTTAGTAGTAGGTATTCTACTCCTTGGGTTTTGAACCCGAGATTCACCCTACTTACCTCGTGTTGATAGTGTTTGCTAGTCCCTTTAGGATATTAGTAACCTTTGCGATAGTCCTCGAGGTCTGTGGTATATCATTCTTCCAAATACCATGAACCATCCTTGGCAGGAGTTCCTTTGAACCAAAAGATCACAATAAGAGTGCTCTTGATGAGTTCTTCATTCTACATTGTGAATCTGCCAGTTCTACCTTTCTGCATGGATTATCCGGAAGAAATTTGTTGAACTTGGTTCGACATACTAATCTATGCATCCACAACTCATAAAATGATATGTTCCTTTGAGTTGTCCCTCTTACTTGTCTTCCGACCATCGTCTATCAATTGATAGACAGGAGTAGTTGTGCACTCGAGCTCATCGATGCCTATTATTCTTGTGGTCCGTCAAGCCATTCTATTCCGGAATGACTAGGAGAAACAAACTCCTGTACCTCATCCATATCCAGGGTTGGGTCAAAGCAATTGTACTTCGCAGATCAAAATGCTAACCCAGCTTTTGATTCTGTTCTACCCTGAAGTATTACCGTCTTTATGTCAGGTTTTTCATGAGAATTGCACCGGCTCTTGTGAATTCTTGACGTAGCGATACTCTCGCCATCATTTTTCATTCCTCGGTCCCCGTGTTATTGTAAGCGAAATGCCGACAAGTGAATCGTGGTGTCTGAAATCAATACTGCTAGCAACTCCGTTGCTTGGTAGTTAAATGGACGATAACCTCAATCTTAGCGTGATGATTAATGAATCGTCACCCTAAGTATGATTGTGCTACCTAGTCCTTATTTCCGGTGCACTCCTCGATCAATGAGTTAGGGTTATCCAGTCCCTCGCTCTATTGATCATATCTCTTGCCCTGAAAAGCAAGATTGTTCTCGAGCTTAGTAACATACCGGTGGTTCGTGATGTTCCGAATATCTTCTCAGAAGTATTACCAGGTTGTCACCTGACCGCTATGTTGAGTTCGTGATCAAGTTGGTTTCTTGTAACCACCCCTTCTCCAAGGATGCAGATCGGATACCCTCGAGCTAGTTGGTCAAGCTAGACAACAACTTGGAGAGTTGGAAGATAAAAGCTTGTCTGACTTAGTTCGTGTTAAAGGATATCTTGTGTGTGTGTTGAAGAAAGATGATACCTTCATCAATTGATCCTTGAGACCAGATGTTGGAGCTATTGTCTTGCCAAAACTTTGATTTGAGTATGGGCTATCCTCAAATCAAATCAGAACCAACGATGTTCGTAATGTTGTCTTACCCGTGGATTTCTCTCGAGCATACACCATTATGTCTTTTGGGTCTGACCAATACTATTACCTTGTTCACATAGTTATGGAATTCCATCTCCATGGGAATCTGGATGAATTGTTGTTGAGCCCATCGACAGCACCCTTATCTCCTCCATGGTTTTGTTGAACATTAAGTTAGTGTTGGAAACTTTTGAAAGCATTTCTTCATGCTAGCTCATGAAGTATATGTTCGGATGAAAGAAGTGACTTCCTCTAATTCACGATACTTGGTGTAAGTTGCCGCCGTGAATTCGATAAAGTCAATGTTGCTTCCTTGGAATCATCCCAAGTTAGTCACACATGTGCAAAGTATACTATGGTTTGGTAGATTAATTACCTCCACTCCATATGCATTCTGTAGCACACCAAGCCACTGATTGATTTGTTCAAGGAGAATAAGCTCCTTCTTAAGAGTATACCCTATGCAAGGACTTCGTTATCCTCGATGATGGTTCCCCACCGGAACTCGGTAGTGTTTTATTGTAAGACTACCATGGGATCATGTTTGTCTGGGACAACGTGTTCACATGTTTGTAGCAGAACCAGCTCATGTTTTGGAGCTTGCTATCGTAGTTCTTTTCCCGAGAATCTCGCAACGTCATCTCGTCGATTTGTGTTGCAAACTTTCATTCTTCTTTCTAGACTTGATGAGTCTGGAATATTCTGACACCAACCAGATCTGAATCTCAGGCAGAGATGATGGTTGGGACATTTCCCAAGAACTATAATATTGGTCTCTCGATAACCGGTAAAATGGATGTCGTGGCCAACACACCCCCGCCGGAAGACCTATTATTGTAGTATCTTGATTGAAGAAGTTGGTCACTTCCCCATAAGGATCTCGTAAAACTTATTCCAGTAGTTGTCCCTTATGGATTTTTTGTGCTCCCGAAGTCCGACCTATTACTTGGTGTTCTAGATATCAAACCATATCTAAGAATGGGATACACTAGTACATCAAGGAGAACATTAGAAGCGGAGTGCTAAATGTCTCTCTGTCGATCATCCAGATTTTGTTTCCTTAGACTCGCTAAGGTGAAATATGAGAAGGTGTTATCTTCCTTTGCATCTGCATTGTCCATCGCTATTCATCATGGTAGTATGTTGTGTTGTCAGCACCCTTGACACGGATGTTGGTAAAACCTTGATGAACATGGAAATGCTCAAGTTCTTGAGAGCACGCACAAGCACTATGTATTATCACCGGCACTAACTGGAATTGTTCCTAGTCTTTTCGGTTATGCTATAACCACTCCAATAGTGGAATCACTCTCTACTGTTGAGCTTCTCCCCAGTTACTAAAATCATCCTTTGTGTTGTCTTCAACAAGGTAATCCACATCATCCAACCTGGCCCGAGAATGTCATTCTTTCGGACTCCTTCAAATAATTGATTGTGTTTTGCCTTAGGCTGGTATAAAGACTTTCAACGATCTCTGAATCAAAGGTAATTCTTTTTGCCACTTAAGGGGATACTTCTACGAGTCACCTTCCCTAAGGTGCATCGTTATGGTATCATGGCAACTCAACTGCTCGCTACGTTGACAACCATTCACCACCCTCTTAAGTTTGGAATTGTTGTCTACCTAGTGAACCCTCGTCATCTGTTCCACTCCATTCCTCTAGACGTATGCTTTGTACCTCAGTCTGACAGATGTTTTTATGACTCACTCCGTGAGCTGATCCTAAGTTGTTTGATCTCCAAGAAGATCGATTCTTTTAGAGTTTCCTTTTCCTCTCATTGTCATATTAGTTGGAGTTCTCAGAGCAAGACTTCGAGACAATGATGGTGATCGAATCAACATTCATTTGAAGTGCAACTTGGATCGTGAAGATTATATTAGTTTGCGTTTTCCTTTCATCTTACCCTACGCTTGAATCTCGGGTCGAGATTCTTGTTTAGTGGGGGTGAGTTGTCACATCCCTAGTTCTGACAATGCCTAGTGCATGCATTAGAGTGTTGCATCATGTTTAAATTTCATGAAACTTGAAATGGGGATTGTTTAAACCCTAGCACCAAATGAATTCAACTAGGGTCAAAATAAAATCTTTTCATTGAACTCAAAATGCCCTCTAAAATGTTCAACATTTCTGGTTTGAGGTGAAAGCATCTACCAAAAATGGTTTATATTTTTGCAGGACATATTGGGCTCTCAATTAAATCATACTCTATTTGCATTTGGGCATTTAAATGCTATAAAATATTCCAAATGCCCAAATAATTCTGAAAATAAGTGTAGGCTGTTGGAAATAATCTAAATAGAGCCTCGATTATTTTCAGGATTTTTAAAGATTCCTAAGTATTTTTAATAAAGCCCTAAATTTACGAATAATAGAAAATGAGCAGAAAATAAAAGCAGAGCAGAAAACCCACTGTCGCCTACTGTCCCGGCTGGCGGCCCGGTGGTAGCCCACCTGGCGGCCCAGCCCACCACTGCCACCCCTCTGTCGTCTTCCTCCCGGCGCAAGATGGCAGGGGGGCGTGGTCGCCGCCAGCCAGCCCGGCTCCTGCTTCCACCGCGACGCCCCGACTCTTCTGAGAGCGCCACGGAGATGCCACGCACCTCCCTGCCTCTCTCCCTCACTCTCTCCCGAGCTCGCTCCCTCCTCTGCTCTCTCTCCCTCTCATGGCCGAGCGCAGCCGTCTCCACAGCCACCGCCCCGCCTCGCCGACGCCTCAGGAAGCTCCGCCTCGCCTCCCTCTTCATCCTCACCCAGACGAAGGCGTGGAAGCCCTCGATCTTGCTAGCTCCGCGTTCCCTCCTCGGCCACCGAGGACCGCCGCCATCAATTTGCCGCCGTCTCCGCCTCCCGAGCTCGGCTGAGACCAACTCCGACTCACTGTGAGCTCCTCTTCCTCCTCCCCTTTCCGTTCTCGCTCTCGAGCACCACAGCAATAAAGACCGAAGCTCGGCCGCACCGCCGCCGCCATCAAGACGTCATTGTCGTGGGCCACAGCCACGTTGGATCGATTCTGAGCACGTCACCGTCTCCGCCGCACTCGCACGAGCCCGTAGCACCTCCTCACGCGCCTCGCCGAGCCCCTTAGCATCGGAGCCGACCTCGCCCGAACTCCGGCGACCGCCAAGGTCATCGTCGGCGACAACTCCGGCCACCCCAGGCCCGGCCACCACCACAACTAGATGCGCGGGAGCAAGGGCTCTCCAACGAGCCCAAGCACGGCCTCGCCCGTGCCCTGTTGCGTGTTTCCGACGGCCGCCACCGTCTCGGGCCTCGCCGGCGGCTAAACGCCGGCGGGATTGACCCTGCTGACCAGGGGTTTGACCCCGCTGACCGAGTTGACCCCCTGGGTCACTGACTTGTGGGCCCAGGCCCCTGTTTAATTAGTGTTAGGTTTAATTAGTGTTAGTTAACTAGTTAATTAGATGGTCACTGACACGCGGGCCCCGCACTGTTGACAGATTAGTTAGGATTGATTTAGCACTAATTATCTCAGTTAGTTAACTGAGTCACTGACCAGTGAGTCCCACAGGTCAGGTTTGACCTGGACCGTGCATCGTTGACCTGCTGACGTCATGATGATGTCGGTCGACGTGATAACTTATTTTACGGATTTATTTTTATATAGGAAATTCCAGAAAATGCCCTAAACTTCTAAAATTCATAGAAATTCAACCGTAGCTCCAAATGAAACAAGTTATATATGAAAAATGATCAGAAAAATACAATCTATCCATCTGCACTGGTTTCATGCATGTTTAAGCAACTTAACCTTGCTGTTCATATCAAAACATGATAATGCACTTTATGAATTCATAGTTTGAGTTTGAATTTGAATCTTTGGTTCAAATAAGCTCAAACCTTTCTGTTATTAGCTGCATTAGCCCAAATCATAGCATATTGCCATGTCATGATCATGCATCATATTTGTTGCATTGCATTGATTGTGTCCCTCTTTGTTTGCCGGTATTTGTCCCCTCTCGATAGACGTGGTTTCGACGATGAAGATCGATGACACTGATGAAGAACTATATTATCTTCAGAAGTGCCAGGCAAGCAAAACCCCCTTGTTCATTCCGATACAATCCCACTCTCTCGCTCCTGCTCTATTTTACTGCATTAGGACAACAACGATTCATTTGTTACTTGCTGCGGTAGTTGAACCCCTTTATCCCTTGCATGACCTGTCATTCCACAGTAAATAGATGAAACCCACTAGTATGAGTAGGAGTTGTTTGAGCCTGTTGTGCCTACTCATTCATGCTTGTTTGTCATGCACTCTTTGCTTAGAGTTGAGTCGGGTGCGATTCATCGAGGATGAATCGAGGTGTGTGAACATGTCCCACGGTGTGTGAGCTAAGTGTGTGAACACGATTTGGTAAAGGTATCGGTGAGAGGCCATGTAGGAGTACATGGTGGGTTGTCTCATTGAAGCCGTCCTCGAGGAACTGAGTTACGTGTTTGTGATCCATGATTCAGCTACTACCATGCATTGGGCCTGAAATATGACCCTTCGACTTCTTATTCACCCTTGTCCTCTATCCGGGAGTTGCAAGTAGTTTCGTGTTTGTAGTATCTTTGGAGGCCGTGCTTGATCTTGACCGTAGGGGTGGGCTGTGATGCGGTAGGCACGTGGCGGGTAAACCGGCGCCCGATTGGTGTCACGGAACCCTGTTCACATCGTTTGGGGCTGTGAGCGAAACTTTGGCGGAACTCCTCATAGATGGAACCCAAATAGGTGATAAACTGGACTAGAGACTTGAGTGTCTAGGTAGGTCGTGGTCTACACCCCGTCGGCTTTCGCTTGAAGTCTGCCGAGCACATGTCGTGTCTGGGCGCTAAGTGGTGGAAACATGTATGAAGAAGTACACCCTGCAGGTTAACATCATCTATTGAATAGCCGTGTCCATGGTAAAGGACTTACGGGTTGCCTATAACAGTTCATAGACAAGTGAAAGTGGATACTCTAAAATACGCAAGATAAGCGTGAGTGCTATGGATGGCGTTCTCGTGAGGGAGACGGGAGCGGATCCATAGTGGTGTATTGATATGGTGAATATGTGGACTCGCGCGCATCACCTCAAAAGAGTTACTTGCAAATCGTAGTTTAGGATAGCCACCGAGTCAAAGCTGGCTTGTCTGCTGTTAAACCCCACCATCCCTTTATTGATAATGATGCATATGTAGTTAGTTACGATGTAAGTCTTCTTTGGGTACATTTGTACTCACGTTTGCCTATTTTATGTTTTTGCAGAGAGACTTCGGTCTCACTAGTAGTTCCACGTGGACTTGACGTTTAGCTTGATACCTCAGCACGATCTTGTGCCCTCGGCGGAGATCTAGATGATAGTCGCTTCTAAGCCTTTTGATTTGTAGATGTACGTACTCGGACATATTAGCTTCCGCTTGTGCTTTGACTTGTATGCTCTCAATGTTGGGTCATGAGACCCATGTTTGTAATATCTCGCTCCTCGAGCCTAATGAATAAATACTTGAGTCGTAGAGTCATGTTGTGATGCCATGTTGTATTTGCACATATCGAGCATATTGTGTGTATGTTATTGAAATGCTTCGTATGTGTGGGATCGACTATCTAGTTGTTTATCTTTAGTAGCCTCTCTTCGGAAATGTCTCCTAGTGTTTCCTTCGAGCCATGGTAGCTTGCTACTACTCCGGAACACTTAGGCTGGCCGGCATGTGTCCTTCTTCGTTCTCGTGGTGCATCTTCGGGAAATGTCACGTTGAGTACCGAGTCCTGTTAGCCGCTACAGCCCGGTTTACGGTGTCTGCTAGCCCGTGCTATAGCCCGAACTTATTAATGATGACCGACACGTTCGATCTTTGGGTCATGGATGCTGTCCTGTAAGTCTGTGCCACTTTGGGTTTACGACTAGCCATGTCAGCCGGGCTCCTTATCATATGGATGCTAGCGACACTATCATATCGTGTGCCAAAAGGCTAAACGGTCCCGGCAAAGGTAAGGCGACACCCGTGGGAATACCGTGCGTGAGGCCGCAAAGTGATATGAGGTGTTCCAGGCTAGATCGATGTGACATTGAGTCGGGGTCCTGACACCTATGATGTTGATGTCTACATGTGTTTTGATCTATGCCATGCCATCTTTCCAGTGTGTCCATCGATGTATTTTTGTGACTTGTGTAGTGAGTGCATCGAGCTTGTTAAGTAGTGTACTTGCTGTTGCTGTTTTCCTGACAGATTCTGTTATATTTTGTTGCTATGTAAACCTGCTGCTACAAGTCATTTCATGCATTATCTGGAGTTGTTCACTATGGATGTTTTGTTATACATGTCTTGCTATATCCATTCATGCCCCTGGTTGCATTTATAGCCTGCTGGAACATGTTGTAATCTTGCTCTCAAGTTGCTAAATATTGTTGCTGTCAGCCTGTTAACTTTAAGTTCAATGTTTCCATGATTGTTGCTAGTGATCCATGCACCCTATGAACTTGTTCTTGCCATGCTTAGCTTCATAAACATGTCTTCTTACTTTTGGTTGCCTTGCCATGCCATGTATTTCTCTGTGGTGAGTGGTTCAAGCTCACCAACATCCCTACTTATTGTTGTTCCTGCCATGTTTGAATATGTCATATAATTTGCCATGTTTACATTGGTGCCATCATATCTTCTGATCCTTTTTGGCTCATGGTCAGTAAGGGACTTTTGTTCTATGCAATTAGTAGATTCATGCCATGCCTTTGTTTGCCATGTTAAGTTCCTGTAGCATGTTGTTTGATAGCTCTAAACATTGCAACCTGATGTTATTTTCTGCTAAGCCTAAAACTGTTATAATTTGCAATCTTTCCATGTCTTTTTGAGCATGATCTAGTGATTTCTGGAGATAGCTCAGTGTTCATGTTTTGTTATGCTTTACCTGTACTTCATGCCCATGCCTTTTGTTATTATTGAGATGCTGTAGCATATTGTTTTGGTGCTTGCAATATGCCTAGTTGCTGTTTTGGGCAGATTGTTGTTATGACTTGTTTAGAGTGTATGTGTTGAACCGTTGCTCCGTTTTGAGTGTGCTCTATATGAACTTGCTTAATTTTGCATGTAGCTTCATATTATCATGTTGCATCCTTGTTTTGAGGTGTTTGCTTGATGTTTGGATGCATTTAGCATCAATGCCATGCTTAACTTGTTTTGCTCATATCTTCTAGGCCGTAGCTCCAAATCTAATGAACTTTATATGTAACTTGACTAGAATTTCGTGTAGATTCTCTGGGTGCTCTTTAACTTGCTGTTTAACAACTTGAACATAATGTTTATTCAGTTCTGGACCAATTTCGAAATTTGCATATGAGGACTTACCGGAATTGTTATATGTTGTTTCCGGCCTCATTTAAACTTGCCTTGATATGTTGTTCTTGTTTGCATCATCTCTTGCCATGAGTAGCCTCATGTAGCTTTGTCATGCATCATGCTTGTTGTGCATCATGTCTTGTCTTTGTGTGGTGTGTTTACCTTGTTGTGTGCTTCTTCTTGATAGTTCCTGTTTCGTTGCGATTGTGAGGATTCGTTCGTCTACGCTTGGTTCGTCTTCGTGGCTTCATCTTCTTCATGGACTCGTTCTTCTTCCTTGCGGGCTTTCAGGCAAGATGACCGCTACCCTGGATCTCACTACTATCATTCCTATGCTAGTTGCTTCGTTCTATCACTTTGCTGCACTTCCTATAACTTGTTCTTCAAGCCTCCCAAATTGCCATGAACCTCTAACCTTTGACACCCTTCCTAGCAAACCGTTGTTTGGCTATGTTACTGCTTTGCTCAGCCACTCTTATAGCGTTGTTAGTTGCAGGTGAAGTTGAAGATTGATCCATGGTGGACAGGGTTATGTTGGGATATCACAATATCTCTTATATTATTAATGCATCTATATATTTGGTAAAGGGTGGAAGGCTCAGCCTTATGCCTAGTGTTTTGTTCCACTCTTGCCGCCTAAGTTTCGGCATACCGGTATTATGTTCCCGGATTTTGCGTTCCTTACGCGGTCGGGTGATTTATGGGACCCCCTCGACAGTTCGCTTTGAATAAAACTCCTCCAGCAAGGCCCAACCTTGGTTTTACCATTTGCCTCACCACCACCTACTTTTCCCTTGGGAGTCGCTCTCTCGAGGGTCATCTTTATTTTAGCCCCCCCGGGCCAATGCTTGTCTAAGTGTTGGTCCAAACTAGAGCACCATGCGGGACCATCCCTTGGCAACTTGGGTTACGTCGGTACCTGTACGCTTCGCTTATCCGGTGTTGCCCTGAGAACGAGATATGTGCAGCTCCTATCGGGTTGTCGGCGCATCGGGCGGTCTTGCTGGTCTTGTTTTACCATTGTCGAAATGTCTTGTAAACCGGGATTCCGAGACAGATCGGGACTTCCTGGGAGAAGGTATATCCTTCGTTGATCGCGAGAGCTTATCATGGGCTAAGTTGGGACACCCCTGCAGGGTTATAAACTTTCGAGAGCCGTGCCCGCGGTTATGTGGCAGATGGGAATTTGTTAATGTCCGGTTGTAGATAACTTGGCACCAGATCCAAATTAAAACGCATCAACCACGTGTGTAGCCGTGATGGTCTCTTCTCGGCGGAGTCCGGGAAGTGAACATGGTATTTGGGTTATGATTGACGTAAGTAGGAGTTCAGGATCACTTCTTGATCATTGCTAGCTTCACGACCGTTCCTTTGCTTCTCTTCTCGCTCTCTTTTGCGTATGTTAGCCACCATACATTGCTTAGCCGCTGCTGCAACTTCACCACTTTACCCCTTCCTTTCCCATTAAGCTTTGCTAGTCTTGATACCCATGGTAATGGGATTGCTGAGTCCTCGTGGCTCACAGATTACTACAACAACAGTTGTAGGTACCGGTTATGCGATGATTATGACGCGAGAGTGATGCTTGCCTGTTTTGGAGTTCTTCTTCTGCTTCTTCTTCGATCAGGGGATAGGTTCCAGGTCGGCAGCCTTGGCTAGCAGTGGTGGATGTCGTTTGAGTTTTGTTTGTGTTCCATCCGTAGTCGGATGGTGCTCTTATGTAAGATGATATTGTATTCGTGTGGCATTGTATGCCTTTTGTATGTATCCCCATCTATTATGTAATGTTGATGTAATGATATCCACCTTGCAAAAGCGTCTTCAAGATGCGCTTCTATCCTTGGTGGGACCTTCGAGTTCCTTTAGGATAGGGTCGCATCTTGGGCGTGACAATCGCTGAGGCGCCAATTCCCGGCCCGGGTCACCAGTGAGTCGTCAAGTTCGGCCAGATTTCCAGTGAGTCGCCAAGTCCTAGCCAGGTCATACTTTAGGTGGGTTATACCGCGAGGTATATCCCCGACACTACCCCCCAGTTTAATTTGGATTTATCCATGTTAAACTTACCCTGCAAAATGAAAACAAGAACAAATTTGACAGGTTCTGTGCTGATACGTCTCCAACGTATCTATAATTTTTTATTTTTCCATGCTATTACATTATCCATCTTGTGTGTATTATATGCATTTATATGCTGTTTTATATGATTTTCAGGACTAACCTATTAACCTAGAGCCCAGTGCCAGTATCTGTTTTTCCTTGTTTTTGAGTTCTACAGAAAAGGAATCCCAAACGGAGTCAAAATGACCTGAAAATTTATGGTGATTTTTTATGGATCAGAAGAAGCCCCCAAAGCAAAATAGTTGGGCCAGAAGAGTCCAGAGCCAACCAAAAGACAGGAGGGCATGCCCTACCCCCTGGGAGGGTGCTCTTGTCTTGTCGTTCACTCGTGGACCCCCCTGACGTGAAATTGATGCTCAAAATTCCTATAAATATAGAAACCCCCAGAAATAAACCTAGATCGGGAGTTCCGCCGCTGTAAGCCTCTGTAGACATGAAAACCTCACGGGACCCTGCTTCGGCACCCTGCCGGAGGGGGAATCCATCACGGGTGGCCATCTCCGTCATCCCGGCGCTCTCCATGATGAGGATGGAGTAGTTCACCCTCGGGCCTGAGGGTATGTACCAGTAGCTTTGCATTTGATCTCTCTCTCATGTTATTGATTTGGCATGATCTTGATGTACCGCGAGCTTTGCTACTATAGTTGGATCTTATAATGTTTCTCCCCCTTCACCTTCTTGTAATCTATTGAGTTTTCCCTTTGAATTTATCTTATCGGACTGAGTCTTTAAGGATTTGAGCACACTTGATGTATGTGTCACATCCCTAGTTCTGGCCTGACCTATGCTAGCTTCCATGTGTGCATCATGTTTAAATTCAAATGAAATTTGAATTGGGGAATTTTCAAAAGCCTCAGAAAAACCTCTAAAAATAACCAACATTTAAATCTCATCAAATGAGTCCAAGAAAATGTTCCTGTTATCCTCTGGAAATATTGGCAAGAGGTAAAATCCAAACCAATATTTCTGGTGTCTCAGAAACATTTATTTTGGGCATTTGAATTAAATCAATAATTATTTGAATTGGATTTATATCTACTATTAAATAAATATAG
Organism: Aegilops speltoides; assembly: GCA_021437245.1. NCBI lineage: Eukaryota > Viridiplantae > Streptophyta > Magnoliopsida > Poales > Poaceae > Aegilops > Aegilops speltoides. The sequence continues at coordinate 138,007,810 of CM038144.1, forward strand.
GTCCAATAATTCTGAAATATTTTGTGGAGCATTGTTTTAATTCTTTTAGCTCCTTAAAATATTGTCAGAAGCAAAATAAATTGAATTGGTTTCAAAACCAAATTCAAAACAAACTGCAAAATAGAAAACATTAATAAATGAAAAGTAAGAGAGGGAGAACTTACGGCGCTTACTGTTCACTGGCTCTGGCCGGCTCTGTTTGGCAGCCCACCTGGCCGGCCCAGCCCACCATCGCCTCCTCCTGTCGTCTTCCTCCCCTCGCCCCAAAGCAGCTCGGTGGCGAGCGCCGACGCTGCCCCGGCCACCTCCTGCTTCCCCGACCCCTTCTAGACGACGCCACGGAGCGCCACGCAGCCCCTGGCTTTCTCTCACTCTCCTCCGACCCTTTTCCCCTTCTCTTCTTTTTCCCCTCTCGCGCCCGAACGCCTCCGTCGCCGCCGCACACCGCCACCGCGCTCACCGGCCGTCCCTCGAGCAACCGTCGTGCTTGTCGGCTCTGCCTCGACGTCCGCGTCATCCCAGATGAGCCACGCATCCTCAGGCACCCTGCAACGTCGCCGCCATCGTCGTCTTCTACCTTCGGCCGCCCGGATCTCCGGCGACCCTGTGCTGCCTCCAACGCTCCCCCGGCCTCGTCTCCGCTTCGAATGGATCCGCTGTGAGCCCCTGCTGCTTCTCCTGTGCTCGCCCCCTCCGTTCTCGCCCCCTAGCCCCATCTCCCACCGCGGCCGAGAGCTTCTCGCCGCCGGCCATGGCATGGCCGTGGCCACAGCCACCGCAGCTCGTTCCCGAGCCCACCGTCGTGCTCACCGCAGTCCCAGGAGCACGTAGTACTCACCAACGCCTTCCCTGGCGCCCTGCATCGCCTAACCCGCCGTTGGCCGAACTCCGGCCGCCGCCGCGAGCTCGTTTCCGGCGAGCTCCGGCCACCCCGCGCCTCCCGCGTGCCTCCCCTGGATGCGCGCGTGGAAGGGCAACCCTCTGGTGCCCTTGGCTTTGCCCAACACCGTCCGTAGCACCACTCCGGCGAGCTCCTGCCGCGGTTGTGGTCGTCGCCGGCGACAATCCGGCGTGCTGACGTGGCTCCGCCATTAGGGGCTAATGACCCAGCTAATTAACCCTCTCTGTAACACCCCGGATCCGATGCGCCAGGTGTCTGCCGTCTGCCAGTTATTCGCCGTCGTTGCCATGTCATTTGCTTGCGTGTTGCACTTTGCCATGTCATCATTTGCATTTTATCATGTCATCATGTGCATTTCATTTGGCATACGTGTTCGTCTCATGCATCCGAGCATTTTTCCGTTGTCCGTTTTGCAATCCGCGCTCCTATGTTCCGGCCGCCCCTCGTCTCTCTTTTCATGTGCGGGTATTAAACTTTCTCGGAATGGCGAGGTTTGCCAGCGGCCTCGGTATAACACCCGTGAACCGCTGTCAAGTTTCGTGTCATTGAGGTCGTTTGGTACTCAGCAGTTAACAGGATAACCGTAAAGCCCTCTTTGTTTCAGCCCAACACCCCTTCCAAAGTGGCCCAAAACCCATCTAACTTCTCTCCATGCTCTCGGTCGTTCGATCACGATCGCGTGGCCGAAAACCGCTCCTCATTTGGACACTCCTAGCTCCCTCTACCTCCATATATAGGTGTCTCCCCCGGAATTTTCGCGCAGATGAACCCTAGCCTCTTCCCCCGCGCGCCGCCGGACATGTCCGCCCGGCGGACGGACATGTCCACCGCCCCAGCCACCTCACTCCGGCCAATCCGGGGCCGACACGTCATCGCGCCGCCGCCCCGGACCAACCCCGTCGCGCCACGTAGCCACCCCCCGCCGCGCGCGCGCCCGGACCCATGAGAAGGCGAAACCCGCCCGACCCGTTCTTGCGCGCGCCGCCCGTGGGTGCCCGACCGCGCGCGGGCCATCCCACCGACCGCCGCCGGCGGCGCTTCGCCCGCCGCCGCCGCCCGACCGGCGGGCCGCCTCCGCCCGCCCACGGACCTCATTGCTCGGCCTCGCCCGCTTTTGCCTCCTCTGCTCTGCGCCGCCGCGCCCCAGGTCATGCGCGCCGGCCGCGCTACTCCTCGCCGGCGCCCTCGCGGACCTCTGCCGCCGCGCCCTTTGACCTGCTGCCCGCCGCCCTGCCTCGGCCCCGCCGACCAGCGCCGCCCGGCTCGCCATGCCGTCCCAGCCTTCTCCGCTGCCCGCCGCTGCCCGCCGACCTCGCCGCCGGCCGCCCGCTCGCCGGAGCCCGGCCGACCCCTCGTCGCGGATTTGGGCGGGTGGATGAGATCCACCCGTCCCCGATCAAACACCCGCGCCCGCGTCCCGGATCTGCCCGTCCCGCATGGCTCCGTCCCGGTTTTCCCGGAGGTAAAAATTGACTAAGTCCCTAGGATTTTGATAAAATCATGCCATATTCATCGCATCACATCTCTGCACCCGTAGCTCCGTTTTGCGCGTATAATATGTCAAATTGTTCGTCTCGACGAGTACATCATTTCATTCCATTGCATCATTTGCATTTGAGCTCATCTTGATGCCCGAAATGCTGTTGGAAGATAGCTTCAGATCGTTAGTTTCAGAATCTTATCAGCTCGAGCTCTTTTGTCATTTTGCCATGAATTATGTGTGCACCCTATGAACTTGAGCTCTACATGAATGTTGGACTAGAACATGCCATCTTTCCAGAGGTGTTGACCTTGTATTTTTGTGAGTTGTGTGCTGAGTGCATCGAGCTTGTAAAGTAGGGTAGTTGCTGTTGTTGTTTTCTGGCAGAATCTGTTATAATTTGATGCCATGTTAACATGCTTCCACTAATCATTCTATGCATAATCTGGAGATGCTCTATAAACATGTTTTGATATACATGTCTTGCTCTATCCATTCATGCCCTTGTTTGCATTTTTAGCCTGCTGGAACATGTTCATATCTTGCTCTAAAGTTGCTTGAAAATGTTTCCTGGCAGATTGTTTGCATGAGAGTCAATTTTCACGAGGTCGTTGTAGTTGATCCGTGTATGCTATGACCTTGCTCTTGCCATGCTTAGCTTCATAATCATGCCTTCTTACTGTTGGTTGCCTTGCCATGCCATGTATTGCTCTGTAGTGAGTGCATCGAGCTCACGAACATGCCATGTTGAATCTGTTTTTGCCATGTCCTGATATTTCACTAAGTCTGAAATCTGTAATAAAACTTGCTATGTTTACATGGGTGCCATCATTTCTTAGAGTCCTTTTTGGCTTATGGTCAGTAAGGGACTATTGAAATATGCTTTGAGTAGAATCATGTCATGCCTTGCTTTGCTATTATAAGTTCCTGTAGCATGTTGTTTGCTTGCTCTAAACATGCCTTCCTGATGTTAATTCCTGCCATGTTAGTATTTTCACTAAGTCTGTGAACCTGATATTTTGAGCACTTTCTCCATGCTTGTTTGAACATGTTATGATGTGATTTAGCCGTAGCTCAGTGTTCCTCTTTTGTTAAGCATCTCTTGTAGTTCGTTGACATATGCTTTGTTTGCATGTTGGGGTGCTGTAGCGTAGTTTCGTGTCGCGTGCTAAGTAGTATCGGGCTGTTAAGCGCAGTTTTCGTCATTCTTGTTTTGCTTGTCTTTTGCAAACCGTGCATCCGATTCGGTGATCTTTATATCGATTTCAAGCGAAATCATCTCATCTTTCAGCGGCATACTTGGTTTGCCAAGTTGATGCCAGTTCATCATCTTCCTTCCGAGCATACATATGCATTGCATATAACATCTCGCATCGCATGTCATGTATTGCATCATATTGCTTGTGCATTGTTCCTTGTTTGATTGTGGTTCCGTTGCTTGTGTTCTTGCTTTGGGTAGAGCCGGAGGCGAGTGCGTGAGCGAGGAACCTGTTGAGAAGCGCTTACGAGGATCAAGTCTTCGACAACTCTGAGAACCTTGCAGGCAAGATGACCATACCCTCGAAATCACTACTATCTTTGCTATGCTAGTTTGCTCGCTCTTTTGCTATGCCAATGCTACGATGCCTACCTTTTGCTTGTCAGCCTCCCAAATTGCCATGTCAAACCTCTAACCTTTTGACACCATTCCTATGCAAACCGTTGTTTGGCTATGTTACCGCTTTGCTCAGCCCTTCTTATAGCGTTGCTAGTTGCAGGTGAAGTTGAAGATTTCTCCATGGTGGACAGGGTTTATGTTGGGATATCACAATATCTCTTATATTATTAATGCATCTATATACTTGGTAAAGGGTGGAAGGCTCGGCCTTATGCAGTGTTTTGTTCCACTCTTGCCGCCTAGTTTCCGTCATACCGGTGTTATGTTCCCGGATTTTGCGTCCCTTACGCGGTCGGGTGATTTATGGGACCCCCGACAGTTCGCTTTGAATAAAACTTGTCCAGCAAGGCCCAACATTGCCTTTTACCATTTGCCTCACCACCACCTACTTTTTTCCCTTGGGAGTCGCGCATCCTGTGGGTCATCTTTATAGCCCCGGGCGGTGCTTGTCTAGCGTTGGTCCAAACTAGAGCACCGTCTTGGGACCATCCCTTGGCAACTTGGGTTACGTCGGTACTGTGACGCTTAGCTCATCCGGTCGTGGCACGAGGCGAGATCTGGCGGCTACTATCGGGATGTCGGCACGCCGGCGGCTTTGCTGGTCTTGTTTTACCATTGTGAAATGTCTTGATGTACGGGATTCGAGCCTGATCGGAGTGTCTCGGGTGAAGGTCTATTCGCCGATGATCGCGAGAGCTTGTCATGGGCTAAGTTGGGACACCCTGCAGGTATAAACTTTCGAGAGCCGTGCCGCGGTTATGTGGCAGATGGGAATTTGTTAATGTCCGGTTGTAGAAAACCTGAAGTTGACCTTAATTAAAATACACCAACCGTGTGTGTTACCGTGATGGTCTCTTTCCGTGGTCCGGAAGTGAACACGATGTTGGAGTTATGCTTGGACGAGGTTACTATAGGATCACTTCTTGATCATACTTTTATCGACCGTGCTTTGCCTTCTCTTCTCGCTCTCATTTGCGTATGTTAGTCTCCGTAAATGCTAGTCGCTTGCTGCAGCTCCACCTCATGCCTTTACCTTACCCATAAGCTTAAATAGTCTTGATCTCGTGGGTGTGAGATTGCTGAGTCCTCGTGACTCACGGATACTTCAATACCGGTTTGCGGTGCCTATGTTACGGCGGTGACTCAACCAAGCTCAAGGAGGAGCTCGATGAAGATCGTGCCCTTTGTGTTGTTTTGTTCTAGTTGATCGATAGTGGAGCCCAGTTGGGGTCGATCGTGGATCTTTTGTCGCATTTGGGGTTCTTCTTTTATTTTGGTTCCGTAGTCGGACCTTGATTGTATCTGGTTGATGTAATGCTTTATTCATGTAGTTGTGTGAAGTGGCGATTGTAAGCCAACTATGTATCTTTTCCCTTATGTATTAAATGGATTGTGCGAAGATTACCTCACTTGCGACATTGCTTTCAATGCGGTTATGCCTCTAAGTCGTGCTTCGACACGTGGGAGATATAGCCGCATCGAGGCGTTATAAGTTGGTGTCGAGCCATCCCGACCTTAGGAGCCCCCCCTTTGCTTGATCGTTTGTAGTGGCGAGTTGTGTCTAGGAAAAAATGTTTTGAGTCATTTAGGATTATATATATCGGAGAGTTTAGGAATTCTTTTTACTTCCCAGTCCCTTCGACCTTCTGGTGAGGTATCCTGACGTAGAGTTTTGACTCTTCTCTTCTCAAATTTCACTAAAATTTTTTTTTAGGATCACGCGGGTATCTTAGAATCGTTCCGATGGTTTTATGATGACAACATTGTCTTGGTTGCCTCCTGTCATTTAGGGGTTGTGGCAGTGTCCCGGGGAGTTGAGCTCCGAGGTGTTGTCGTCATAATTTTATCGTTGCAGATTCGGAATACCGAGTTTAATCGCCGACATCGAAAATCTCTTTTATGCGGTTGTTGGTGAGATAACCCGCTAACTTGATCTTGAGGTGAGTACGGGAGTATTGCCATGACTTCGTATAACATATGCTTTTGAAGGTTGAGGTAAGCGATTTCGAAGGTTTCTTGGTTATGTGTTGACGGATGGATACAATTGGATGTAGGGATTGTTAGTTTGTGTGAGATATTATTGCTCCTGTATCCCCAACACAGATTGCATAACGAGAAAGTTTCGGGAGTTTCATAGGTGGGAATTCAAGTAGCTCTTAGGATATCTTTCCGACGGATGTATGATATGAAATTGGGGTTCGACGTCTAGTGGTCCGCCTATTCACGGTTGGTTTCTGATGGTCTCGTTGTGTCTTAAAGAGTCCTTGGCTATGCCGACTCGGGACGCTTCGTATGTCATGTGCCTTGCCTTGTACATGATGGTGCTTTGTCTGATTGAGCCCGTGTAGGCCCCACCACGAAAACTTCGGACGAAATCTCTATCATATGTTTGTTCCGGCTTATTCTGCAAGCCAGTCCTTTGTTTTGTTTTGAGTTGTGGTATTCGAGTTGCTTCAATGTCAAATGTTGAATCCAAACCTTTCCTAAACGGTGTTCTCATATTGCTATGTGAATACTAATCCTTTTGATCAGTGATTTTGTCATGTCAATTCCTTTCCAACCGGTGTGCTTCTCTTCAAGTGGATCCCATCATTTTTCCCATCCGCAAGATCAAATCTAAGTTTTCTCAACGGTGTTTGTTTCATCCGTCCCAAGTTGTCTTTGTTTTCCCGCCCTCCCACCCTTTTTCCTCAAAGACTAAGATTTATTTACCAAGTATCCATTTATTCATGCGAAGTTTCTCCATTCTTTTCCATCAATGTTCTTATCCGGTGATTTCCCATGAAGATGCTCAACAGCTTCAAGTTCATCATCCTTCATTGTTGTTTCTACTTCGGTGGATTTAATTCAAGCTTTCGATATTCATCATATTCCTTTCCTTGTTTCTAATGCTTTCTCATACCGGTGCACCTCATTATCATTCTTCTTCTCGTTATTTGTTATTCCGGAGTGCTCAAGGTATCTCGAAGATTCGTGTTTCCACTCTGCATTCGTTCAAGCTCTTTCGAGATTGGTATCTCATTCAAGTCATTTAATTCAACCGGTGCAATATCTCTTTAAATCATTTCAACGGTGTTCTTTTGAGTGGGCCCTAACCCACAGGTCTTTTCCCAGGATCTTACCTGACTCTTCTAATTATTCCGGAGCCATTCTCAAATTCTTTTCAGAGTTTGACGTAAGAATGAGTTATCGTCAGTCAAAAGCTTTTCTCCAAGATCTTTCAAATTCTTTTCATAGTTGGCTCAACCTCTTCGCTTTTGATTCTTCCGGTGTGCCTCAATAATTCTTGGTGGTGTTTCTCGTTGTCATTCTCATCATTTGAAGACCGAGGAAGAGTTTCTCTTTAATCTTGGTCTATTCTCTTCAAGATTCATGGTGCTAGCTTGTTGCCATCCTCTCATAATTGTTTTCGATTGTGAGAATTCTTTTCTTACCATCCGGAGTATTTCATGAGTTGTTTCCAATTTTCTTCCCTCCGAAGTCCATCATGTCATAATTCTTTATTCTTAGCGTGTAGCCATCATTCTCCAAATCTTACCGGTGAATCGTTCAAATATCCTCTAATCAGTTCATGATCTCTTCGTTCTCAGGTATCTAAATCCCCTCAAGTATCTTCATTCGTTTTCAAATTCTTCCCGGTGAATTATGCCTTTGCTACGTTCATTTTCAATTCTCACGGTGGTTCGTTCAAGAGTTCTCTTTCTTTGTTATCATATCAATTCATTTGTTGTTCCAATCCTACCGGTGGTTCATTGAAGACCTTCTCAAGTTTTGATATATCTCTCTTAATCCTTTCTACGGGAATAAGTAGTATGCCAAATCCGTTGATTGTCATCAATTTAATTGGTGAGGGATAAGCATAATGTAATTCTTATTCTCGTTTCATCGAGTAAATTCAATTCTTTATTCCGGAGGCCCTTAAAATTCTCGGTTTCATTTGTTTCAACTTCTCTTTTTCCCGGAGTTCCAAGCTCAAATAAACCGCAAAGCTCCATTTATATCATTGCAAGGCTTAAATCTTGTTTGCTTCAACCTTCAATTCTTTTATGTTATCATTTCCTATCCGGAGTTTCTTCATGGTGCTTCATCAAGGATTCTTTTCATTCTTCAATTGTTCTTCAGGATTTCACTTGAAGTTATGACCCGCCAAGCTATACTCTAAAATAAACATGGTGCTCAACACATGTTTTGTTTTGAGAAGCTCAAGCATTCTTCATCTTGCAATCCGGAGTGCAATTCTTTCTATCATATTTTGGAGGTGGTATTATGTCATTCTTGATAATCTGAGTTCATGTTACATGATTCACATGTTGTCAAGAATGAGGTATTTTAAACCCATCAGTCTCTTCATTGGAGTTATCTTGGGTTAGATTTCACCTAAAGCCTTTCCTAAGGAATGTTGCTATTTTGGTGCTTATTAATGACCCAATTTATCTCTTTTCCATCTTGATGGAACAAGCTTTCATCTCTTCGTTAATCTCAAGCAAGCAATTGGTTTCGTTAGTGGCAGAAGCTCACCTCATATTCTTGAGATGTTTTCCATAAGCCCACTACAAGCTTATTCTTTTCGTTGTTGATTTTCCAACAACTCCGTTCAATTCTTCTTTGCAAGGATGCTTTCCAAGTTAATTTGTGGCAGAAGTTGGCATTTTCTTCTTCATTCTGTTATTCCAATGATCTATCTTCTATTGTTTCTTCCGGAGGCATTATGATGTTGCTCTCTTCACTCATCATCATCGATTGTGAGGATCGTGTTCTTTCCTTGCTTATCCATTTAACCGGAGTGTTGTGTCATCTCTTCAAGTGCTTTTCATCTTATCAAGTTTTCTTCTCTTTTCTACCGGATTGTTTGAAATCTCGTTCATCTCTGTTGTACCCTTTCGTTTAAATTGCTCAACCTCTCAAGGTTCATGGTTTCACTCGTTCGTCAGAGAAGCAACTTAGTTTTACCTCTCCTCTTCTCTTCCGTTTTCCCTCCGGTGCCATTCTAGATCTCGGGACGAGATCCTCTCGTAGTGGTGGAGTGTTGTAACACCCCGGATCCGATGCGCCAGGTGTCTGCCGTCTGCCAGTTATTCGCCGTCGTTGCCATGTCATTTGCTTGCGTGTTGCACTTTGCCATGTCATCATTTGCATTTTATCATGTCATCATGTGCATTTCATTTGGCATACGTGTTCGTCTCATGCATCCGAGCATTTTTCCCGTTGTCCGTTTTGCAATCCGGCGCTCCTATGTTCCCCGGCGTCCCCTCGTCTCTCTTTTCATGTGCGGGTATTAAACTTTCTCGGAATGGCCCGAGGTTTGCCAAGCGGCCTCGGTATAACACCGGTAGACCGCCTGTCAAGTTTCGTGTCATTCGGAGGTCGTTTGGTACTCCAACGGTTAACCGGATAACCGTAAAGCCCTCTTTTGTTTCAGCCCAACACCCCTTCCAAAGTGGCCCAAAACCCATCTAACTTCTCTCCATGCTCTCGGTCGTTCGATCACGATCGCGTGGCCGAAAACCGCTCCTCATTTGGACACTCCTAGCTCCCTCTACCTCCATATATAGGTGTCTCCCCCGGAATTTTCGCGCAGATGAACCCTAGCCTCTTCCCCCGCGCGCCGCCGGACATGTCCGCCCGGCGGACGGACATGTCCACCGCCCCAGCCACCTCACTCCGGCCAATCCGGGGCCGACCGTCATCGCGCCGCCGCCCGGACCAACCCGTCGCGCCACGTAGCCACCCATCACACACATGGCGCCGCCATGAGCCAGCGAGCCCGGCGAGGCCCGCCCGACCCGTTCTTGCGCCGCCATGCCCGTGGGTGCCGACCCGAACGCCGGGCCATCCACCGACCGCCGCCGGCGGCGCTTCGCCCGCCGCCGCCGCCCGCCGGCCGGAAACGCCTCCGCCGCCCACGGACCTCCATTGCTCGGCCTCGCGGCCGGCTCATTGCCTCCGCCTCTGCCTGCAGCGCCTGCGCCGAGGTCCGCGGCCGGCCCGCCGCTGCTCTCGCCGGCGCCCTCGCCCGGACCTCTGCCGCCGCGCCCTTGCCCCTGACGCCGCCTGCCTCGGCCCCGCCCGGCCAGCGCCGCCCGGCTCATGCCGCCGTCCCAGCCTTTCTCGGCGCCCGCCGTCTCGCCTGCCCGCCCGACCTGCCGCCGGCCGCCCGCTCGCGCGAGCCCGGCACCGACCCCTCGTCGCCGGATCTGGGCGGGTGGATGAGATCCACCGTCCCGATCAAACACCAGCGCCCGCGTCCGGATCTGCCGTCGCATGGCTCCGTCCGGTTTTCCGGAGGTAAAATTGACTAAGTCCTGGATTTTGATAAAATCATGCCATATTCATCGCATCGCATCTCTGCACCCGTAGCTCCGTTTTGCGCGTATAATATGTCAAATTGTTCGTCTCGACGAGTACATCATTTCATTCCATTGCATCATTTGCATTTGAGCTCATCTTGATGCCCGAAATGCTGTTGGAAGATAGCTTCAGATCGTTAGTTTCAGAATCTTATCAGCTCGAGCTCTTTTGTCATTTTGCCATGAATTATGTGTGCACCCTATGAACTTGAGCTCTACATGAATGTTGGACTAGAACATGCCATCTTTCCAGAGGTGTTGACCTTGTATTTTTGTGAGTTGTGTGCTGAGTGCATCGAGCTTGTAAAGTAGGGTAGTTGCTGTTGTTGTTTTCCTGGCAGAATCTGTTATAATTTGATGCCATGTTAACATGCTTCCACTAATCATTCTATGCATAATCTGGAGATGCTCTATAAACATGTTTTGATATACATGTCTTGCTCTATCCATTCATGCCCTTGTTTGCATTTTTAGCCTGCTGGAACATGTTCATATCTTGCTCTAAAGTTGCTTGAAAATGTTTCCTGGCAGATTGTTTGCATGAGAGTCAATTTTCACGAGGTCGTTGTAGTTGATCCGTGTATGCTATGACCTTGCTCTTGCCATGCTTAGCTTCATAATCATGCCTTCTTACTGTTGGTTGCCTTGCCATGCCATGTATTGCTCTGTAGTGAGTGCATCGAGCTCACGAACATGCCATGTTGAATCTGTTTTTGCCATGTCCTGATATTTCACTAAGTCTGAAATCTGTAATAAAACTTGCTATGTTTACATGGGTGCCATCATTTCTTAGAGTCCTTTTTGGCTTATGGTCAGTAAGGGACTATTGAAATATGCTTTGAGTAGAATCATGTCATGCCTTGCTTTGCTATTATAAGTTCCTGTAGCATGTTGTTTGCTTGCTCTAAACATGCCTTCTGATGTTAATTCCTGCCATGTTAGTATTTTCACTAAGTCTGTGAACCTGATATTTTGAGCACTTTCTCCATGCTTGTTTGAACATGTTATGATGTGATTTAGCCGTAGCTCAGTGTTCCTCTTTTGTTAAGCATCTCCTGTAGTTCGTTGCCATATGCTTTGTTTGCATGTTGGGGTGCTGTAGCGTAGTTTAGGTGTCGCGTGCTAAGTAGTATCGGGCTGTTAAGCGCAGTTTTCGTCATTCTTGTTTTGCTTGTCTTTTGCAAACCGTGCATCCGATTCGGTGATCTTTATATCGATTTCAACCGAAATCATCTCATCTTTCAGCGGCATACTTGGTTTGCCAAGTTGATGCCAGTTCATCATCTTCCTTCCGAGCATACATATGCATTGCATATAACATCTCGCATCGCATGTCATGTATTGCATCATATTGCTTGTGCATTGTTCCTTGTTTGATTGTGGTTCCGTTGCTTGTGTTCTTGCTTTGGGTAGAGCCGGAGGCGAGTGCGTGAGCGAGGAACCTGTTGAGAACGCCACGAGGATCAAGTCTTCGACAACTCGAGAACCTTGCGAGCAAGATGACCATACCCTCGAAATCACTACTATCTTTGCTATGCTAGTTTGCTCGCTCTTTTGCTATGCCAATGCTACGATGCCTACCTTTTGCTTGTCAGCCTCCCAAATTGCCATGTCAAACCTCTAACCTTTTGACACCATTCCTATGCAAACCGTTGTTTGGCTATGTTACCGCTTTGCTCGGCCCTTCTTATAAGCGTTGCTAGTTGCGGTGAAGTTGAAGATTTCTCCATGGTGGGCGGGGTTTATGTTGGGATATCACAATATCTCTTATATTATTAATGCATCTATATACTTGGTAAAGGGTGGAAGGCTCGGCCTTATGCCAGTGTTTTGTTCCACTCTTGCCGCCCTAGTTTCCGTCATACGGTGTTATGTTCCCGGATTTTGCGTCCCTTACGCGGTCGGGTGATTTATGGGACCCCCGACGATTCGCTTTGAATAAAACTTGTCCAGCAAGGCCCAACATTGCCTTTTACCATTTGCCTCACCACCACCTACTTTTTCCCTTGGGAGTCGCGCATCCTGGGGTCATCTTTATAGCCCCGGGCGATGCTTGTCTAGCGTTGGTCCAAACTAGAGCACCGTCTTGGGACCATCCCTTGGCAACTTGGGTTACGTCGGTACTGACGCTTAGCTCATCCGGTCGTGGCACGAGGCGAGATCTGTGCGGCTACTATCGGGATGTCGACGCCGGCGGCTTTGCTGGTCTTGTTTTACCATTGTGAAATGTCTTGATGTACGGGATTCGAGCTTTGATCGGAGTGTCTCGGGTGAAGGTCTATTCGCCGATGATCGCGAGAGCTTGTCATGGGCTAAGTTGGGACACCCTGCAGGTATAAACTTTCGAGAGCCGTGCCCGCGGTTATGTGGCAGATGGGAATTTGTTAATGTCGGTTGTAGAAAACCTGAAGTTGACCTTAATTAAAATACACCAACCGTGTGTGTTACCGTGATGGTCTCTTTCCGTGGTCCGGAAGTGAATTTCTGATGTTGGAGTTATGCTTGACGAGTTACTATAGGATCACTTCTTGATCATACTTTTATCGACCGTGCTTTGCCTTCTCTTCTCGCTCTCATTTGCGTATGTTAGTCTCCGTAAATGCTAGTCGCTTCTGCAGCTCCACCTCATGCCTTTACCTTACCCATAAGCTTAAATAGTCTTGATCTCGTGGGTGTGAGATTGCTGAGTCCTCGTGACTCACGGATACTTCAATACCGGTTTGCGGTGCCTATGTTAATGGCGGTGACTCAACCAAGCTCAAGGAGGAGCTCGATGAAGATCGTGCCCTTTGTGTTGTTTTGTTCTAGTTGATCGATAGTGGAGCCCGGTTAGGGTCGATCGTGGATCTTTTATCGCATTTGGGGTTCTTCTTTTATTTTGGTTCCGTAGTCGGACCTTGATTGTATCTGGTTGATGTAATGCTTTATTCATGTAGTTGTGTGAAGTGGCGATTGTAAGCCAACTATGTATCTTTTCCCTTATGTATTAAATGGATTGTGCGAAGATTACCTCACTTGCGACATTGCTTTCAATGCGGTTATGCCTCTAAGTCGTGCTTCGACACGTGGGAGATATAGCCGCATCGAGGGCGTTACACTCTCTCACACTGACAGCTGGGTCCCACTTCCTAACTAAACCCACTTTATTTTTTCTGTTAAAGTTTAACTAATCACAGCGGGCCCACGAGTCAGCTTTGACCAAGCTGACGTGGCCGTTGACTGGACCCACACGTCAGTGTTGACCCAGCTGACGTGGCCATTGACCTGGCCCCACCTGTCATTGACTCTGAACAGCACCGTGTCACTGACCAGTGGACCCCACTGGTCAGGTTTGACCTAGACCGCTGCTGTTGACTTGCTTAGGTCAGCATGACGTAGTGCTGACGCAGTAAAGGAATTTCTGGAATTTAAATAATACAGGAAATTCCAGAAAATGCCCAAAACTTCTAAAATTCATAGAAATTCAACCGTAACTCCAAATGAGATAAATTATATATGAAAAATGATCAGAAAAATGCAATCTATCCATCTGTACCATTTTCATGCATGACAAACTAAGTTATACCTGCTGTATAACTGAAAACATGTTAATTGCATTTAAATAACCACATGTGGAGTTTGAATTTGAATCTTGGATTCAAACCAACTCCATTTAACTTGCTGCTAGTTGCATTAGCTCAAATCACATCATATTGCCATGTCACATTCATGCATCATATTGTCGCATTGCATTGATTGTGTTCTTCCTTGTTTGCGGTAATTGTCCCTCTCGATAGAGCGTGGTTCGTGATGTGATCGATGACACCGATGAAGATCTATACTATCTTCGGAAGTGCCAGGCAAGCAAAAACCCCTTGTTCATTCTGATACAATCCCACTCTCTCGCTCCTGCTCTATTTTACTGCATTAGGACAACAACGTTTCAACTGTTACTTGCTGCGGTAGTTGAACCCCTTTATCCTCTGCATGACCTGTCATTGCCACAGTAAATAGGTGAAACCCACTAGCATGAGTAGGAGTTGTTTGAGCCCTGATGTGCCTACTCATTCATGCTTGTTGTCATGCCTGCTATTGCTTAGAGTTATGTCAGGTCTGATTCATCGGGAATGAATTGGAGGTGTGTGAACATGTCCTACTGTGTGTGAGCTAAGTGCGTGAACACGATTTGGTAAAGGTAGCGGTGAGAGGCCATGTAGGAGTACATGGTGGGTTGTCTCATTGCAGCCGTCCTCAGAACTGAGTTACGTGTTTGTGATCCATGAACAGCTACTACCACTCATTGGGATCATAATTGACCCTCTCGGCTTCTTATTCACGCTTGTTCTCTGTCCGGGAGTTGCAACTAGTTTACGGTGTTTGTAGGTAGTGCTAGTAGTCTACCAAGTGGCACCCGATGCAGGTGGGCTTGGGACAGACTAGGCACCGTGGCACGGTGTACCAAGCGTAGATCTACCCGTCGAGGTGGGCTTGGGAACCCTGCTCACATCGTTTGGGGCCGTGGCGACACCCCGGCCGGATCTCCTTGCGGATGGAACCCGAATAGGCGATAAACACGGACGAGAGACTTGAGTGTTTAGGTAGGCGTGGCCGACTCCTCGCCCGCTTCGCTTGAAGGTTCTTTGAGGTACATGACATGTCACAGGCGATAAGTGGCGAGCGTGTGTGAAGAAGTACACCCTGCGGGGTTATCATTATCTATTGAATAGCGGATTCCTCGGATATGGAAACTTGGACCCCTTATGCAGTTCATAGACAAGTGAAAGTGGATACTCTAAAATCGCAAGATAAGTGTGAGTGCTATGGATGGCGTTCTCGTAGGGAGGCGGGAGCGGATCCATAGTGGTGTATTGATATGGTGAATATGTGGACTCGTGTGCGCCACCTCAAAGAGTTACTTGCGATCGTAGTTCGGGATAGCCACCGAGTCAAAGCTGGCTTCTGCAGTTAAACCCCACCATCCCTTTGTTGATAATGATGCATATGTAGTTAGTTACGATGTAAGTCTTCTTTGGGTACATTTGTACTCACGTTTGCCTATTTTATGTTTTTGCAGAGAGACTTGGTCTCACTAGTAGTTCCGCATGGACTTCGACGTTTAGCTTGTTACCTCAGCTACGATCTTGTGCCCTCGGTAGGATCTGGTAGATAGTCAGGCTTTTCAGCCTTTTTCATTTATAGTTGTTTGTACTCAGACAAGTTAAGCTTCTGCTTGTGCTTTTACTTGTATGCTCTGAATGCTGGGTCATGAGACCCATGTTTGTAATATCTCGCTCCTCGGAGCCTAATGAATAAATACTTGAGTCGTAGAGTCATGTTGTGATGCCATGTTGTATTTGCACATATTGAGCATATTGTGTGTATGATATTGAAATGCTTGGTATGTGTGGGATCTGACTATCTAGTTGTTTATCTTTAGTAGCCTCTCTTCTGGAAATGTCTCCTAGTGTTTCCACCGAGCCATGGTAGCTTACTCTTTGCTCCGAACACTTAGGCTGGCCGGCATGTGTCCTTCTTCGTTCTGTGTTTGTCCCTTGAAATGTCACGCGATGAATACCGAGTCTGTTAGCCGCTACTGCCCGGTTCACGAGTCTGCTAGCCCAGTGCTACAGCCTGGATTCACTCGTGATGACCGACACGTTCGATCTTTGGGTCATGGATGCTGTCCTCGTAAGTTTGTGCCATTTGGGTTTACGACTAGCCATGTCAGCCGGGCTCCTTATCATATGGATGCTAGCGACACTATCATATCGTGTGCCAAAAGGCATAAACGGTCCCGGCAAAGGTAAGGCGACACCGTGGGAATACCGTGCGTGAGGCTGCAAAGTGATATGAGGTGTTACATGCTAGATCGATGTGGCATTGAGTCGGGGTCCTGACAGTATGTCTTGCATGTGCTTATCTGTGGTGATAATGGGATACTCACGTGATCCACTTGATGTATGTTTTGGTGATCAACTTGCAGGTTCAGTGACCTTGCGAACTTACTCGTAGGGGTTGGCACATGTTTTCATCTTGACTCTCCGGTAGAAACTTTGGGGCACTCTTTGAAGTTCTTTGTGTTGGTTTGAATAGATGAATCTGAGATTGTGTGATGCATGTCGTATAATCAAACCCACGGATACTTGTGGTGACATTGGAGTATCTAGGTGACATTAGGGTTTTGGTTGATGTGTGTCTTAATGTTTTATTTTACTACAAACTATAGGTTGTTTGTGACACTTATAGGAATAGCCCAATGGATTGATCGGAAAGAATAACTTTGTGGTGGTTTTGTACCCTACAACAATCTCTTCGTCTCTTCTCCGCTATTATTGACTTTGGAGTGACTCTTTGTCGCATGTTTAGGGATTGTTATATGATCTAATTATGTTATCATTGTTGAGAGAACTTGCACTAGTGAAAGTATGAACCCTAGGCCTTGTTTCCAAGCATTGCAATATCGTTTTCGCTCACTTTGGTTACTTGCTAGCTTGCTGTTTTTATATTTTTCAGATTACAAATACCCATATCTACCATCCGTATTGCATTTGTATCACCATCTCTTCGTCGAACTAGTGCACCTATACAATTTACCATTGTATTGGGTGTGTTGGGAACAAAAGAGACTGTTTGTTATTTTTTTGCAGGGTTGTTTGAGAGAGACCATCTTCATCCTATGCCTCCCATGGATAAATAAACCTTAGGTCATCCACTCGAGGGAAATTTCTACTGTCCTACAAAACTCCGCGCTTGGAGTCCCAACACGAGTCTACAAGAATAAGGTTGCGTAGTAGACACCAAGCTCTTTTCTGGCGCCGTTGCCAGGGAGGCTAGGTAAGTGGCAGTCACATCCCGTCAACAAAGCTCTTTTCTGGCGCTGTTGCCGGGGAGGTTAGTGCTTGAAGGTATATCTTTAGATCTTGCAACTGAATCTTTTAGTTTCTTATTTTATCACTAGTTTATTATATAAAAGAAAACTACAAAAAATGGAATTGAGGTTGCCTCATATGCTTCATCTTTTTAATGTCTTTCGTGAAAATGATGGAAAGGAAAATTGTGCTCAAGTGTTAGAAGAAGAAGTGTATAAAATGTTTGGCACTAAATTTTTGAATGATTATCATGATTGCAATGTTTTTAGTATGAACTCTTCGAATATCCATAGTACTAACGATGATTGCACTGGTCATGATAAAAATGTTTCTTATAAGCATGTCAAGTTTTGTGGAGTGCATAGTGTTTGCTGTTACATACCAAAAAGGGTAGATAAATTTTGCAAGAGGCATAAGTATTTAGAAACTAAATGGTTGCAAGAGAGGCTCGATGTTTGTGCTGAAAAATTAATTTTTCTTCGCCATCCTTGTGAACTTTGCAATGAACATGGTAATTTAAATGTCCAATGCAAATTGTGATGACTTGATTTCCCTTGCGCATCATAACGAACTTAGTTTGCTTCTGGGTTATGAAGAAATGAAACATATAACTAAGGATATTCCAGAATTTGGCCTTGAGAGAGTTCTTGATTTTGATCTAGAGTAAATTTATATGTATTGTGCGGTGAATTGCATTGAAAATCCTTATATTGCTAATTACATAAAGACAATAAAAAATAGAAGATGAAGAGAATACTAATGAAAGGGAAGAGGTTTCCCAATATCCTCCTATTCTTTCTTATGATGAATCAGGTAACAAGGAGGATCTTTCTATTCAACCAATCTCATTAATAAGGATCCAAAAAGAGGATTAAGCCCGCACATAATGTGGAGAAGAAAAAGAAAAGACAGAGAAGCAAAGGTAAAATGGTATCCCTCCCAGATGATGTTGCTCCTATTATTGTTATGCCTATTACTCATTGTGATGATAATAATTGCTATACTATTGGTGCTATCCATACTACTAATGATGAGGGTGATTATACTTATGGTATGCACACTTGGTAATGCTATGTTTGATGAGAATGACATGTTTGAGAATTTATTTGCAAATTAATGTTTGTCCCAAGCTTGGGGTTGCTATGTTTGATGAAGATGATATTTTAGCCTCGCAAGTTTTCATATGCAAATTTATTATGATGATAGCATGCCTCCTATTTATGATGATTATATTGATGAAAGTGGGATTGGGAGAGTGTCAACTTTAGGAAGTAATGATCCCACTATTTTGGAGGGTGTTGAAACTTATTTTGACAATTATGAAAGTGGATTTGGAGAGGTCATGACTTTATTTAGTTATTATTACACTATCTTGGAAGAGGTTTCAATTGATTATGATGAGAACAAGTTGCTACTTATGGGGATTATTGTGATGGCACTTATGTTATAAAAAGTAGTGATGATTATATTTATAAAACTTGTCATGATTATGATTACCCTTTTTATGATCATTACTCTTTCAATGTGGAAACAATTTATAGTATTCGAGTTTCTTATGATACTCCCACTATTCCGAATGAGAAGAATTTTGCTTATGTGGAGAGTAGTAAATTTTCTATGCTTGTAGATCATGAAAAGAATGCTTTATGTGATGGTTATATTGTTGAATTCATTCATGATGCTACCGAAAAATTATTATGAGGGAGGAGTATATGCTTGTTGGAATTGCAATAATATCAAGTTTCCTCTCTATGTGCATAAAATCTTGAATTTTTGCTTGTTTTGCCTTCCTATGCTAGTTGATTCTTGCTCCCATGAATTGTTTCCTCAAAAAATCCCTAGGCATAGGAAGTGGGTTAGACTTAAATGTGCTAGTCATATTCTTCATGATGCTCCCATTATGTTTCCATACTTATCTTTTATGTGAGCATCTTTGACGTCATCATGCCTAGCTAGAAAGGCATTAAAGAAAAGCGCTTGTTGGGAGACAACCCAACACCATTACCTACTGTTTTTGTGTGTTCACATGATTATGCTACTGAATTAATCATGTTTTATAGCTTTTGTTTCAATAAAGTGCCAACTAAAGCCTTTGGGATAGTGTGGATGATAGTTGACTTGATTCTGTGCAAAAATAGTAACTTTTGTCCTCAGTCCAGGAAATTTGAAAATTCACTGGAACGTGCTTTTGATATGATTTTTTTACAAAAGATTTATATACAAATTTCCTAGATTGTCCCTATTTTTCATAATTTTTGGAGTTATAGAAGTATGGAAAGTTTCCAGATTACTACAGACTATTATGTTTTTGACAGATTCTGTTTTCCTTGTGTTGTTTGCTTATTTTGATGAATCTATGAGTAGTATCGGAGAGTATGAACCATGGAGAAGTTATAATACAGTATATATAACACTAATATGAATTTCAAATGAGTTCACAATAGTACCAAAAGTGGTGATTTTATTTTCTTATACTAACGGAGCTTACGAGTTTTCTGTTGAGTTTTGTGTTGTGAAGTTTTCAAGTTTTGGGTAAAGTTTTGATGGACTACTAAATAAGGAGTGGCAAGAGCCTAAGCTTGGGGATGCCCAATGCACCCCAAGGTAATATTCAAGGAAGATCCAAGCAAATAAGCTTGGGGATGCCCCGGATGGTATCCCCTCTTTCGTCTTCGTTCATCAGTAACTTTACTTGGAGCTATATTTTTATTCACCACATGATATGTCTTTTGCTTGTAGCGTAATTTTATTTTATTTTGTTTTGCTTGCTGTTTGAATAGTATCCCAAGATCTTAAATTCTTAAATTTTAGAGAGTCTTCACATAGTTACATAATTATTCGACTACTCATTGATCTTCACTTATATCTTTTGGAGTAGTTTGTCGTTTGCTCTAGTACTTCACTAATATCTTTTCAGAGAACGGAGGTGGATTTATTTTGAAGAAATTGATGAACTCTCATGCTTCACTTATATTCTTTTGAGAGTCTTAAACAACATGGTAATTTGCTTTGGTTATGAATTTAGTCCTAATATGATGGGCATCCAAGAGGGATATAATAAAAACTTTAATATAAAGTGCATTGAATACTACGATAAGTGTTATTCCTTACGATTGTTTTGAGATGAGGATGGTGATATTAGAGTCATGCTAGTGAGTAATTGTGGATTGTAGAAATACTTGTATTGAAGTTTGTGATTCCCGTAGCATGCATGTATGGTGAACCGTTATGTGATGAAGTCGGAGCATGATTTCTTTATTGATTGTCTTCCTTATAAGTGGCGGATGGGGACGAGCGATGGTATTCTCCTACCAATATGCCCCCCTAGGAGCATGTGCATAGTACTTCGTTTTGGTAACTAATAGATTTTTGCAATAAGTATGTGAGTTTTTTATGACTAATGTTGAGTCCATGGATTATACGCGCTCTCACCCTTCCACCATTGCTAGCCTCTCTAGTACCACGCAACATTCGCCTGTACCATACACCCACCATATACCTTCCTTAAAAAAGTCACCACACCTACCCATTATGGAATTTCCATAGCCATTCCGCGATATATTGCCATGCAACTTTCCACTGTTCCGTTTATTATGACACACTTCATCATTTTGATATTGAATTGCATGATCATGTAGTTGACATCGTATTTGTGGCAAAGCCACCTTTCATAATTCTTTCATACATGTCACTCTTGATTCATTGCACATCCTGGTGCATTGCCGGACGCATTCATATAGAGTCATATTTTGTTCTAAGTATCGAGTTGTAAATCTTGAGTTGTAAGTAAATAAAAGTGTGATGATCTTCATTATTAGAGCATTGTCCTTGTGAGGAAACGATGATGGAGACTATGATTCCCCCACTAGTCGGGATGAGACTCCAGACAAAAAAATAAAAAAATAAAAAAAGAGGAAAAAATTGAGAGGGCCCCCAAAACAAAAAAATGAGAGAAAAAGAGAGAAGGGGCAATGTTACTATCCTTTTACCAAACTTGTGCTTCAAAGTAGCACCATGATCTTCATGATAGAGAGTCTCCTATGTTCTCACTTTAATATACTAGTGGGAATTTTTATTTATAGAACTTGGCTTGTATATTCCAATGACGGGCTTCCTCAAATTGCCCTAGGTCTTCATGAGCAAGCGAGTTGGATGCACACCCACTTAGTTTTCTTTTGGGCTTTCGTAAACTTATAGCTCTAGTGCATCTGTTGCATGGCAATCCCTACTCACTCACATTTTTTTGACTATGTCCTACTCACTCACATTGATATCTATTGATGGGCATCTCCATAGACCGTTGATACGCCTAGTTGATGTGAGACTATCTCCTTCTTTTTGTCTTCTCCACAACCACCATATTCTATTCCACCTATAGTGCTATGTCCATGGCTCACGCTCATGTATTGCATGGAAGTTGAAAAGGTTTGAGAACATCAAAAGTATGAAACAATTGCTTGGCTTGTCATCGGGGTTGTGCAGGATTTGAATATTTTGTGTGATGAAGATGGAGCATAGACAGACTATGTTATTTTGTAGGGATAAGCCTTCTTTGACCATGTTATTTTAAGAAGATGTAATTGCTTTTGTTAGTATGATTGAAGTATTATCCTTTTTATGTCAATACTAAACTTTTGTTTTGAATCTTATGGATCTGAATATTCTTGCCACAATACGGAGAAATTGCATGGACAAATATGCTAGGTAGCATTCCACATAAAAAATTCTATTTTTATCATTTACCTACTCATGGACGATCAAGAATCAAGCTTGGGGATGCTTGATACGTCTCCAACGTATCTATAAATTTTGATTGTTCCATGCTATTATATTATCCATCTTGGATGTTTATATGCATTTATATGCGATTTTATATGATTTTTGGGACTAGCCTATTAACCTAGAGCCCAGTGCCAGTTTCTTATTTTTCCTTGTTTTTGAGTTTTACAGAAAAGGAATACCAAACGGAATCCAAATGACCTGAAAATTTACGGGGATTTTTTATGGACCTGAAGAAGCCCCCGAAGCAAAAGAGTTGAGACAGAAGAGTCCGAAGCCAACCACAAGACAGGAGGGCGCGCCCTACCCCCCGGAAGGGTGCTCATGTCTTGTCATTGACTCGTGGATGCCCCCTGACATGAAACTGATGCCAAAAATTCCTATAAATATAGAAACCCCCTGAGATAAACCTAGACCGGGAGTTCCGCCTCCGTAAGCCTCTGTAGCCACGAAAAACCTCTCGGGACCCTATTCTGTCACCCACCGGGAGGAGGAATCCATCACCGGTGGCCATCTTCAACATCTAGGCACTCTCCATGACGAGGAGGGAGTAGTTCACCCTCGGGGCCGAGGGTATGTACCAGTAGCTATGTATTTGATCTCTCTCTCTCTCTCTCCCTCTCTCTTGTGTTCTTGATTTGGCACAATCTTGATGTACCGCGAGCTTTGCTACTATAGTTGGATCTTATGATGTTTCTCCCCCTCTACCCTCTTGTAATGGGTTGACTTTTCCCTTTGAAGTTATCTTATCGGATTGAGTCTTTAAGGATTTGAGAATGCATGATGTATGTCTTGCAGGTGCTTATTTGTGGTGACAATGGGATATTCACGTTAGGCAGCCGTTGTCGTTAGGTGTCATGCACGTATCCTCCCAACATGAATTCAGTACAGGAATGACAAGGATGAAACCCTGTTTAACACCTTCCTCGACCATTTATCTGTAAGTATGGTTGCATTTGTTACTCCCACCATGCCCTCTCCCACCTCTCCCACCACCTCTCCCACCTCTACCTATGGCGATCTATGATCTTGATCCATGGAGGGATTACTACATTGAGATTTCTCCCCCGTGCAGGCGGTGGAGGCACAGGTGCGTGCAAGGTTTGGATCCACGGTCCATTTTTCTCCCTATGCAACGGCCAAGGAATTCTTTTTGGTTGCTGCTTTCTCCTTTGCCTCATTCCCTCTTTCCGAAGAATCAGTGGGGCTTGCCCTCCAATGTTGCATTGGTGGATCATCTGCTGGTTTTCGTGTGAAACATTTGGCTGGTAGACATTTTCGGTTTTCGTTGGCGTCCAATAAAGTGGGGCATTTCATCTATGGGCTTAAGGACCGTATTTGGCCAGATTTCATCTTTCATTTTAATCTTTATTGCCACAATTCTTGGAACCATTCCTTCATGAATTCCACTTGGCATTCGGACAAAGAGCTCAATGAGATATCTCTACGCTCCCCTATGGCCATTAAATCAAATCTTGAATTTCTACATGCTAATCGTTCTGAGGATGATAACACGTCAAAGGAGTTGGATAAATTTGGATTCTCATCCTCCTGTGAACCAACACGGTCCAACCTTGGTGATGCTCTTGCGGTTCCTTTGTTGAATCACAAGGAAAGAGACATTTCTCATTCACGACCAAATCTTATTTTTGGCGATTTTGCATCAAGAACAATCAGTGGGCCGATCAGTGATCCAGTTGCAGCAAGTGATATTCGTTTTGGTAAATTTGAATCAGTCATTATTACTGATGAGGCATGCAAGGAATCTATATTTTTTGGTAATCATTTCTGTAATGAATGTTGGAATTCAATCCCGGGTTTTATTTTGCTGTACATTTTGGATTATAGGCAGGCTGGATATTCTAATTTGAAAATTGCCAAGGTTTGGGATATTGCCTGGGTCCCACCCTCAACTTTTATTTATAATAAAATGAATATCGGCTCGAAATGCAACTCTCTGGGCCACCTGGGCCATGACTGTACTGTTTCGGATGGCCTCCCGGACCAGGTTCATTTGACTCAAAAGGGCTATGGGCCTGCGCCTGCTGTTGGACCATCTTGCACTATTTGCCGCTCGTATCATCATGTATCCGCTTTGTGTCCCTCCAAATTATTTTGTAAGTATTGTAACCTGTTGGGCCACACTTATTCTGAATGTGGCAATACGGATTGTAACTATCTCTAGTGGCAGCCAAAATTTCGTGACAAAAATGACTCATCGACGATTGCCTTTGCCATAAATTCAATATCGGAAAATATCCCCAAAGAATCCGCTATGGCTGCTCGTATTCCAACTACTGACCTGGTCATTACTTCTGCTGCTACCCAAGGCCCTGTCAAATCGCTGGTTAGTAAGAATAATATCCCCACTTGCCTTATTGTGATGAACCGTAGACCAAGGTACCACAAAAAACAAGTAAAGAAATCAATCCCAAGCCTTAATTGTGCTGCCTGCGGCCTGGTTGGACACCTGGCGCAATTTTGTTGGAAGGGGACGGGGGCGGAGAGGCTAGTTTGGCAACCCAAGACCCCTGCCGCTCCACATTCCTCCTCCTCCCCTGCCTTTCCCAGCTCGAGCTCTCCACCACCAGAAACAATGGCAAACTACCCTGTCAATGTCGTGCCCTACCTCCCCATGGGGATGACGATTGAGCTCGGGCCGAAGAACCGTGTTGTCCATGCTCCCCCAACCATGACTTGCTCGCCATTCTGGAGGTCTTCCGTTTCATCAGAAAGCTGCCCTCCGGGAGGTAATCACTGGCCTGTTGCATGAATCCCATTTCTTCCCTTCTGAGGTTGATGACCGCTGGGCATCGCCATCTATGGTTTTGTAAATCCTTTAGTGCAGTACAATGTTGTGGGAACCACCTTTGAGATTGATGCTGAGGTTGAGGGAGATATGAACACTGTTGTTTCTTTCGTGCCGCATGACGAAGCTCTGAATATGGGTCTCACATCTTATGGCCCTGCGCTTTCGATTCTTTATGTGGGATTTCTTTATGATTACCATACATATCATTACCTGCATAGATCCGTTGATAACCTGGTAGTCTGATTCATTGGCATAACCCCAGAGGAGACAGAAAGTTCGTTCTGATTAGAGTCAAAGTAATCAGCCTTCGTCTGGTTCCAAAAAGCCTGGTGATCCGTCAGTTGGGTGGGGACAGACACAAGCTGGATCTGTATCGTCATCATCTTTGCGAGCGCGATGGAATACACACTGCACGAGGTCTTGCCATGAGAGAAGATCCGCCACCTGAGAATGGTATTCCTCACCCTCTATATGGTGATGAACTAACTGCCGAGCAACTTTATCAGCTGCAGCTCAATAACTGGATCACACAGCAAGGGGCAACCAACAATGCTGAAGTAGCCAATGAGGGAGAAGGTTTGCAGAATGTGGAGGTGGATTTTCAGCCAAACTGGGGTGAATGGCCAACTCCTCCACCACAAGCCCCGCCAGCTCTGTACAATTTCCAGGAGTGGCTTGCAAATGAGGGATTGCAGGTTCAAGATAGTATTCATCCTGCTGATAACATTCTGGACAGCCCTGCTGCTGCATGGAATGATTCTATTTCTCTTCACAGCAATTCTGATTCCAGCTTAGGGTCTGAGGACTTGGTTGTTGTCCCTGTTACTATCATGCAAGCTTTGCAGAGAAACAACTCTCTTGTTTTTAGTCCTGCTTCCTCTCAAGAATTGGTGGTCACTCAAGACTTCCCTGACACAACTTTTGGTTCTGAAACATAGTTGCACAATCTTCAGTTCAACATTCAGGTCTCAAATGCTGGTATTAACATCAACTTCTCTGCTGACAATGAATTGATCAAATCCATGCTATTGAATGAGCCCTTGTCATATGTGCATGTCACCAACTTTTTGTCAAGCAGGATCATGCCTACTTTGGCCACTTTTGGGACTTGGTCACAAGGCTATGGTATCAGGCCGACTAGTCTGAATATCTAGCTAGTGATGACCACAAATGACAATGGATAGTTTGATGCTTCTGCTACTGTCACCTGCTTTGATGCTATAGGAACTTACAGTTCTTCCACTCAGTTTTGGCTCATTGACAGTAATGTGTCCTCCAATGATCAGACCAGCAATGTTACTATAACTGAACTTCCTGAGATTCAGTCTTCTAATGACATCTCAACTGAGTTGCTGGCTCCTTCTGATGGCGTGGATCACTCTGGTTCTGATCTTGTGTGCGGTGGATCTTCTGTTGGAGTGCATAAGAGTAGGCGCAGCAAATCCAAAGCTCCAATTACTGTCTCACAAGTTCGGCGCAACAGCTGATCCAACAAGTATGATGGATTTAAGGTGCCTCTCATCACTGACAACAAGGCCAAGACATCAAAAGTTAAACCTAGGGTGATCCCAAATGTGACCTCTGTTATAGTTATCACTGAACTGTCTGATGACCAGGATGCTGATGTGCCTCCACCACTGTCAATCTCGGAGATTCAGATGATTGGATCTCACCAGTGTGCCATTCCCCCAGAGGAGCTTACCGAAGAAATGCTCCTTGCTGATTAGGAGGGTGGTCCCTCACATGCTTAAGTTATCTTGCTTTTAATTTTAGCTTGTAATGCTACTTATTTCAAATTGGAACTTTCTCTGCTGGAATGTCCGGGGCCTGAACTCTGATCCTAAACTTTGGCACTTTCAAACGCTATTTCCTCTAGTGGCCGTGCTGTGATTTGCTTGCAAGAAACTAAAAAGCCTTCCTTTGATAATATGTTCCTTAAAACTTGTTGTCCTAGAAGGTTTGATAAATTTGCTTACATACCCTCTCGAGTGGCCTCTGGAGGTATTATGACCATTTGGAACAGCTCCATTTTTACTGGTACAGTACTTATTGAAGAAGAATTCACGCTAGTAATCAAATTCAAATCCACACAGTTGGCCCAAGAATGGACTCTAGTGAATATCGATGGGCCCTGTCAAGGTGATCCCCGAGTGGATTACACAAATTGGCTCTTACACCTAAATATCCCTACTACTGAAGATTGGCTCCTCATTGGTGACTTTAATTATATCCAAAGCCCTGCAAATCGTAATAAACCAGGAGTTAACATTAATGACATGATAACATTCAATGATTTCATTAGATCACAAAGCCTCATTGAACTTCCAATTAAAGGCAGAGCATATACTTGGAGTAACATGCAGGATGAGCCCTTGTTAGAACAACTTGATTGGTTCCTCACCACTACTAATTGGACACTGTCCTACCCAAACACCATGGTTAAACCCCTCAGTAAGCCTATTTCTGAGCACATTACGCGGTTGGGTTCGGCGAGACCCTTGAGATTCGAACAACTGGGGTGCGGCGGAGATTTAGCCCTCTACCTACGCACCCGCCGACTCGCTGGGATCTAAACTACGGGAGGAACAACACAAGAGACACAGAGTTTATACTGGTTCAGGCCACCACTACGGTGTAATACCCTACTCTAGTGTGTGGTGTGGTGGATTGCCTCTCGGGCTAATGATGAATAATACAAGGAAGAACAACCTCGTGAGGGTCTGTTCTTGGCTGGGACGATGAACTGCTAGAAGGAGTTCAGTCGCTCTCTCTATTGGTTTCTTGGCAAGGATCCTGTTCCTCTTTACCTTGTGGTGGCTAGTCCTATTTATAGGCAAAGGCCCTAGGCCTCTCCCCGAATATTGAGAGGGAAGGGCGCCAACAATTGGCCATTTTGAAGGGGAACATCTGGTACACTTATCCTGACTAAAGTTGGTCCTCGCCTGTCGAAGGCTCTGGTGGTGACGCCTGCTTGGGCTCCACTATGACTTCCTTCCTGCTGTTGGGTTGGTCTTGGTCTTGTTGCACCGAAATGGATGCCTTTACTTGATGCTCTCGCCTGCGCTTGCTCCCTTTGCACCAAAGAGGAAAGGAGGACACTACGCGGGCTGGCGCCCGACTAGCGCCCTTGGTCGTCATGGCTTGCGTCATGGGCACCTCGCGAGGTACCCCGCCTTGATATCTACACCTCCTCGTGAGCCAGCCTGATGAGGCCATGCCTGAGGAAGCTCCTTGTCGTCCGCACTGCGAGGCTTGGCCCCTCGCGGGAGTCTTTAGCTTGTGTTGATGAAGATGGGCCGTGCTAGGCCCCCTTTGAGCCACGCCGTGGCCTTGGCGAGCAAGTCTGGGACCCCATTCCCGAGCATGACAGTAGCCCCAGGCCCATGGCGCGCCGGACTTGGCGGCGGAGGCGAAAGGAAAGTCTGGCACCGCGAGGCCCTAACAGCCTGCGGCCTTGGGCGCCGCGTGGTGGTTGATTGGACACGGGCGTCTCCACTTCCCCATGACACCTCGGCAAGCTGCGAATTGACAAGTCCTGCATGCAAAGCGGGTCATGATTACCTGCGATCGTGGAGGTGGCGGTTGGCCTCCTCGGCTTTAAGTGCAGGCGTCACGTGCCCTTCCAGTCTATCCACTCTTGCTTCTCCTTCTTCTTCATGGCTCCGTCAAGGAAGTTCTCGGCCGAGAGAAAGGAAAGGCCCGCTTGAGTTGAGCCTGCCTCTCCCTCGCCCAAGCGCGGTCGAGGCCGCCCTATAAACACCTTGTGGCCTCCACGGCGGCTCCCATGATCATGAGGTGACTTCCTGTGATGACGGGCAGCTGGCCGTGGCTGGGGCGTGCTTGGCCGTCGCGACCCCTAGGCAGCGCTTTCACTGCTGGAGTCTGCTGCGGAGTTCGTTGTGTGGTCGGCGGGCCGACTAAGCGCCCGGCTTCAGCTCCCCTCCTTCCTCCTAGGTGAGCTCCCGGCTGGCGCCCCGGGCGGCCTCTGGCTCTAGGCAGATAGCTACTGCAGCCGGGCCTCGTGTCCTGGAGGTCTCCATGGCGGGATCTGGCCTTGACCATGGTGGTGAGCGTTTGCCAGCAGCGTGCTTTGAGCCGTCGGTGCACCCTGCACTTCAAGTTCGACGGCGATGCCACCCTCGTGAGGTGTTTGGGGAAGATGGTCGTCGTGCGGTGCTGCCTGAAGAGGACAACATGGCGAGGACCCAGCCCGGCGAGGCGGAAGAGGCGATCGCGCGTGGTTGGCGGAGCCCACGGTTCCTCAAGCTTCACTGGTTCTTCTTCGGGCAGCGACTCTTCTAGCAGCGACGGCGGTCAGCCTCCACGCCGTCGTGCCTGCTTGGTGGGTGGTAGCGGGTCTGCCCGCCGTCGCGCCTCGGTGAAGTGCGAGAGGGAGTCCGCCTGAGCCCCGGAGGCGGCTCGAGTCTTCCCTAAGGGTCGGTGTAGGGCGAGCCGCACCTGATTTTTTCCTTCTTTTCCTTTTTCCTGCGTAAAAAGACAGTAGTGTGGGGCCCCGTGGGGGCGTGTTTTGGTTACCGTTGTTAATCATCGCACTGTTTCCGTTATTTCGGTATTGTTCCTTCGGCCGCCGCATGCAGCGTGAGTAATTCCCAACCTCGGCCGTAGGGACGACCGACCCAGTCTGTATTAGGTGTCGCGGTGCCGTGAGGCGCAATTTGGAGGGTGCTCTGTAGTGGACCGGGTTGTGAAACCTTGAACGGTAAGGACAGAAACACTCGCGAGTGTGCTTGGGCTGCCCCCTCGCGAGACCTTGCGCAAGGGAAATCGAGGTAGGAGGGAGAAAAGTCGAAGAGCCATAAGTCAAAAGACGGCAACGGTTTCAATAGAACTTCAAATGAGAATGAACCACTCAACTGCAGAAAGCAAATGAAAAAGCCGCGTCTGGCACCTAGTCTAGTCTTCGACGTCTTCTCACCAGCGCGGGGCTAAGTGCTGCCACTGGGCGTGGGAGGGAGCCCCAGGGCCTGAGGCCGGCGCTCCTAAGACTCCGGGGCGTGTATAACTCCAACTCATTATTATGTGAGAGTGTCACGGGCGGCGAGCTTCACAGGCGTTGGCCTTCTTCACAGGCTCTGGGCCTTTCTTCGGGGAAGCAGGCTTCACGACCATTGGCCCTCTTCACAGGCTCCGGGCCTTTTCCAAAACGCGACAGCTTCACAGGCACTTGCCTTCTTCACAGGCTCTGGTCCTTTTCCAAAAAGATAATCTTCATAGGCATTCGCCTTCTTCATAGGCTCTGGGCCTTTTCCAAAAAGATAATCTTCACAGGCATTCGCATTCTTCACAGGCTCTGGGCCTTTTCCAAAAAGATAATCTTCACAGGCATTCGCCTTCTTCACAGGCTCTGGGCCTTTTTAGGGATAAAACCTCCGGAGGTGCTGGATGTGCCACACATTCTGGACTGGTGAAAGTGCAACTAATCCCCGGGTGGTTTTGGTAATTAATAACAACATATATATCATTGAACTAATAGTTTCTTGAGAATCATTTCAGAAAGTTCAGTGATATGGGTATGGTAATGACTGAGGAAGTGGACCCCTCAAAATGCTAAGGCAAGCATTGGCAAAAGCTCAAGACTCCATTTTTGGTTTAGTGATCCAAGATTACATTTAGTCCATAGGAAAGCCAATACTATTAAAAGGGGATGAGGTTATGATAATGATCTGGTTGCTCAAAGTGCTTAGTGATACATCTCCTAGACTATCAGCAACTCTCACTTCCATAATACACTCATAAGTAATCTCGGTCCCACCGATTTCCTAAACTCAGTCACACCGAGATGAACCACCTCAGTCATATAGCCAAACCCTAGAAATTTGGATTTTCGATTACGAACTCGGTCTCACGAAACTAGTGTTGCCAAGCTTCACGTAACCTTTTGTCATCAAATCGGTGTCACCGAGATGATGAAGTCAGTCCCAAGATTGGCAAACCCTAGTCTTTGGACGAATCGGACTCACCGAGATTGTATTTTCGGTCCCACGAAAATCCCAACGTTCACATGTTTTGAACTTTCGGTCTCACCGAGTTGTCAACTTGATCCGACCGAGATTGGTCAAATGTGTATAGCAGTTGGATTTTGTGTGGAGGCTATAAATACCCCTCCACCCCTCTTCATTAGTGGAAGAGCCATCGGAAGAACTACCACTCCTACCTTACATTTAGAAGAAAACTACCTACCCTTGTGTTGAGATCAAGTTGCTCCACTCCCACCATATGAAGCTTGATCTCTAGCCTTCCCAAGTTGCTTTCCACTCAATCCTTTCTTCCACCACAGCCAAATCGGTGAGGAGAGTTGAGTGTTGGGGAGATTATCATTTGAAGCACAAGAGCAAGGAGTTCATCATCACCAACACCATCTATTACCTTTTGGAGGTGGTGCCTCCTAGATGGTTAGGTGTCGCTTGGGAGCCTCCGTCAAGATGTGGAGTTGAACCAAGAAGTTTGTAAGGGCAAGGAGATCGCCTACTTCGTGAAGATCTACCCCGAGTAAGGCTAGTCCTCCATGGGCGTATGCCATGATGGCATAGACAAGGTTGCTTCTTCGTGGACCCTTAGTGGGTGGAGCCCTCCGTGGACTCTCATGGCCGTTACCCTCAGGTGGGTTGAAGTCTCCATCAGCGTGGATTGGCGATAGCACCACCTATCGGAACCACGAGAAAAAATGTCCGTGTCTCCAAATTGCGTTTGCTCTTCTCCACCTCTCTTTACTACATGTGCAATTTACTTTCCGCTGCCTATACTCTAGAATTGCATGTGTAGGGTGATACTTGACTTGATCATCATTGTGAACTTGCCAAAACTTGTCTTTATCAAAAGGCTGAATTTTTATATTGTCAAGTAGTCTAATCACCCCCTCTAGACATACTTTCGATCCTACAAGCTGGCACCCCCTCCACGAGTCTCCCGGTAGCGGGCGGGCACAGAAACATGAACAACCTTGAGCGGGCCCTCCCACATGGGAGAGAGCTTATCAGATCCCTCCACGGAGAGAACCGCTTTGAGCACGAGGTCCCCTACCTCAAGAGTTACAGGCGGATGTTGCGGCGATGGTATTGCCCGATGCTTGTTGGTATCTTGCCGCTCATAGCAGCTTCTCATGACGCTCCTCCCCGGCACAAGGTCCATCCCCGCATGGCGTCTGCTGCGCCTCGTCGAGCGCCCGGGACCCGTGCGGGCGGCGTCGACCTCGTGAGGAGGACGCCCGGCTCCATAGACCGGGAAGAGCGGGGTCTCTCGGCCCGGCTTGGTTGCGGTGCGTGCGGATGGACCACAACCTGAGGTGAAGCTCATCATACCAACCTCTGCCGCAGGCTTCCAGCTTCTTGAATGTTCTAGTCTTGAGGCCCCTCAGGACCTCGCGTTAGCCCTTCGGCTGGCTGTTGCCGAGTGCGCCACGAGCGTAGCATATCTGCGTTCCAAGGTTAGCACGGTATGTTTTGAAGAGGTTATTGGTGAACTGCGAACCATTGTCGGTGATGATGCGGTTCGGCACCCCGAACCGACTTACGATGCCCTTGATGAACTTGACCCCTGAACCCGCAAGGATGGTGCGGACGGCTTCCACTTCGGCCCACTTGGTGAACTTGTCCACGGCGACATAGAGGTAGCGATAGCCCCGGCACCGAGGAATGGGCCAAGGATATCCAGCCCCAATTGCGAATGGCCACGAGAGGGTATATTTTGCAAACCTCCTGCGGTGATGGATCTACTTGGCATGGAATTGGCGGGCCGCAAGCCTTCACTAGTTCGATAAGCGTTATTGGCGCGATAGGCCAATAAAGCCGATGCGGAATGCCTTGCCCACGAGGTCGTGATGACGAGTGGTGCCTGATCTCCACGTGTATATCGCGGCAGCTCTTTCCCTTGCTCCTGGATATGCAGCGTAGGGACACATCATTTGGTAAGCTTCGATAGAGTTCTCCATCCACGATCTGATCTGTTGTGGCCTGCGCGCCACGCTCCGCTCCCTCCTCCTTCTCCAGCAGGGCCCCTTGTGTTAAGTAACTCCGGAGCTCTGTGATCCAGCTCCCCTCCCGAGTCTCCATCGTCGGGGCGGCGCTCTGAGGCTGGAGCCTGAGCCGGGGCTCCCGGCAGGTGGTGGGGAGCTCCTCTCGAGGCTGCACCATGTTTGATGGTGATGGCATGGCCGAAGGCTTGAAGAGCCGCTCCTCGAAGACGCCAGGCTCTTGAGGTAACCGCCTGGATGCTCGTTTGGTGATGTCATCAGCCTCCCGATTGGTGCCACGGGGCACATGCTGCAACTCCATCCCCCAGAACTGCTTTTCCATCCTGGGGACCTCCGCGAGGTAGGACTCCATGTGCTCATCTTTTGGCTCGTACACATTGTTGGAGAAATTAACAAGGAGCTGCGAATCGCCCTTGATGGTAAGGCGCTTTACCCCTAGGGCAGCCGCGGCCTTCAGGCCTGCTATTAGACCTTCATACTCTGCTATGTTGTTGGAGACCTTTTCGCCTTCTTTGGAAGCAGGCTGCAGGCGTAATAAAGCTTGTCTGAGTGGGAGATATGAGCACCGCCCCACCCAGCGCCATGCACAGAAGCGCCCGTCGAAGTACATGACCTAGCCTTCTGGCGCCTCGCATCCCGGGGAGAGGGATCGATCCTCGTCGGCGTTGAGGCCCGGTGCCTCCGTCCATTCGGCCACCAAATCTGCTAGCGCGGCCCCCTTGATGACTCTGGTCATGCTGAATTCGAGCTGAAATGCTTGCAGTTCAATGTTCCACTCGGCGACTCTTCCGGCTGAAATGGGGCTCCTGAGCACCCTTTCCAAGGGGTATGCTGAGACAACCATGATTGGTGACCCTGAAAGTAGTGCCGCAGCTTGCGCAAGGCCACCAGTAGCGCGAGGAGGAGTTTCTAAGGAATGGGGTACCGTGCCCTCGCATCCCACAACACCGTCTTGGTGAAGTACCTTTGGGTGCTCGGCGAGGCTTGGGCGTCGGTCTGGTGGCGTCCCGGAGACCGTGGCGCCTCACGAGGTGGTGGAGCCTCGAGCTGGTTGCACAGGGGGCGGCCTCTTCCGTTCAGTCACGGTCCCTGCGCGGTGATCCTTCTCA
Source organism: Aegilops speltoides (assembly GCA_021437245.1). Taxonomy (NCBI): domain Eukaryota; kingdom Viridiplantae; phylum Streptophyta; class Magnoliopsida; order Poales; family Poaceae; genus Aegilops; species Aegilops speltoides. The sequence continues at coordinate 138,041,733 of CM038144.1, forward strand.
GCCGTGGTAGTGATCTCTGTGAGTCCTTCTTGGTCCTGCTTTGCCTTGACACGGGTAGCTGCCACGGCTTTGGTCCGACTCTCCTCCCTAACCGCCACCATAGCTACGCTGGCAGAGTAGGGAGTGGCGGCAAGGTAGAGCACCAAGGGCTCTTGAGGGCGTGGGGCCACCATCACCGGAGGGCTGGTTAGGTATCTCTTGAGATCTTGGAGCATGCCTTATCGGCCTCTTGATCCATTCAAAGGACCCTTCTTCTTCATCGGCTAGAAGAAAGCGGCCTTCGCTCCCCCAACTTGGAGATGGCGCCCTACTTGCGATCCGCGCCCGGTGAGCTTCGCATTTCCACTGAGGGTCTTTGGCGGGCTCATGTCCTCGACCGCCTTGACCTTTTACAGGTTGTCCTCGATGCCTCGGTGGGACACGAGGAAGCCCAAGAGCTTGCAGGGGACTCAAACACACACTTCTCGGGTTGAGCGCGAGTTCCTTTGCATTAAGGTTTGCGAAGTTTCCTCCAGGTCTTGTATCAGCGTCTTGGCCTTGCGAGACTTCACCACAATGTCGTCGACGTAAGCTTCCACATTCTTCCCGAGCTGCGGGCCCAAGGTGATGTGCATGAGCGGCTGAAAGGTTGCCCCCGTTGCGCGATCGAGCGGCATGCATGTATAGCGATACACCCCTGCGGGGTCGGGAAGGCCGTCTTCTCCGTCTTCCCGCCATCTTGATCTGGTGATACGGAGAAGGCATCAAGGCGCATAACAGAGTCGCTTTCGGCGGTGGAATCAGCGATCGATCGATCGCGAGGGCGGGAGCGGATCTTGCGGGCATGCTTTGTTGAGGTTGGTGAATTCGACACATGCGCTCCTTCCCTCCTTCTTTGGCACAACCACATGGTTGTGACCAATCTGGATGTCGAACCTCGCTGCCGCCTCGGTTTACGCTTCACAGGCGCGCGTTAGGGCTGCGTTGAGGTGGTGCTCGATTATGCCCCGTGGGATCCCTGCCAACTGATCGGGCTCCCAGGCGAATACCTTCTTGTTTGCACGCAGGAACTTGACCAGGGCTTCCTCCTGCTCAGGCCCGAGGTTGGCACCTATGGTGAAAGTGGTGTTAGTGGACCCATCCTCGTTGATGGGTATCTGCTTGGTCTCCGCCTTGTCTTGGGTGAACAACTGTTTCTTCTTGGTTGGTGCAGCCCCCTTGGGCTCGGGGGTCCCCGCGTCGGTGGGCTGTGCCGCTGCCGCCGTATTGAAGGCGAGCTTGAGCGCTCGCAGCGCATCCTCGGTGTCCCCAGGCACGGTGAGGACACCACTACTCCCGGGCATCTTCATAAGGTCGTACGCCGGGTGAGTCGCGGACATGAATTGGGCCAGTGCTGGATAGCCGAGGATGGCGTTGTAGGGGAGGCCGATGGGGCGATATCGAAATCGACCAGCTCCGTGCGAAATTATCGTAGGTGCGAAAGTTCTTGGGGCGGATCTGTCCCAAGGAGCTAGATGACCCGCCCGGCCGAGAAGGGCGGCTGGGCTCGGCCGCTCTCGAGGTATCGGAGGAGGTTGAGCGCCTCAGCGAAACCGCTGAGGCCAGCGCCGCCGTCGATGAGAGTTCGGTGGCGGCCACTTGGCGGATGGTGGGGTTGCCTGACATGGGGGCGCACCGAGCGAGGCGAGTTGGAGGTGGTCCTCGAGCTGAGCGCCGGCGGCACTGTGGCTCCGACCGGTCGAGGAGCCTGCGCGTGGGCGGCACCGACCAGCGAGACGAATGGCAGCGTGGTGACCGAAGGCGGCGCATGCGTGCCACCAAGAGGCGCGGCGGCCGAAGGCGCCCGGCGGCGTGGTGGGTGAGAAGAGGCGTAGCTCTTCCCAAGAGCCCACGAGGCCGCCGGCGGTGGAAGCGGCCATGGCGTGGAAGCGCGGTGAGAACCATGGGAAGCGATCGGCCATGACCCGTTGTCACCTTCGACCGAGAACAGCCTCCTCGCGCGCTAGCGAAGGCGGCGTGTCGGTCGCGCCGTTGTAGCATAAGCGGCGTCGTCGGCTTGAACTTGCCCGCCACCGCACCGTTGCAAAGCTGGGGCGAGACTCGAGCCCCCAGCTGGCTGGCCTGGCGGCCGGGCCGGGCGGCGTGCCGCCATCGCGAAGCGGTCGCTGACGGTAATCGCGAGAAAACTCAGCGCACCCTACTGGCGCGCCAAATGTCGGATTCGGGTTCAAGCAGACCCTTGAGTTCGAATTTCTTGGGGTGTGGCGGAGATTTAGCCCTCTATCTACACGCACCGCCCGACTCGCTGGGATCTAAACTACGGGAGAACAACACAAGAGACCACGAGTTTATCTTGTTTGAGGCCACCATTGCGGTGTAATACCCTACTCCGGTGTGTGGTGTGGTGGATTGCCTCTTGGGCTAATGATGAACAATACAAGGAAGAACAACCTCGTGAGGGTCTGTTCTTGGCTGGGACGATGAACTGCTAGGAGGAGTTCAGTCGCTCTCTCTATTGGTTTCTTGGCGAGGATCCTGTTCCTCTTTTCCTTGTGGTGGCTAGTCCTATTTATAGGCAAAGGCCCTGGGCCTCTCCCCAAATATTGAGCGGGAAGGGCGCCAACAATTGGTCATTTTGAAGGGGAACATCTGGTACACTTATCCTGACTAAAGTTGGTCCTCGCTTTGTCGAAGGCTCTGGTGGTGGCCTTTGCTTGGGCTCCTGATGACTTCCTTCTGTCGTTAGGTTGGTCTTGGTCTTGTTGCACGAAATGGGTGCCTTTGCTTGATGCTCTCGCTGCGCTTGCTCCCTTTGCACCAAAGAGGAAAGGAGGACCTGCTTGTGGTGGCGCTCGGCTGGCGCCCTTGGTTGTCATGGCTGCGTCATGGGCACCTCGTGAGGTACCCGCCTTGATCTCTCCGCCTCCTCGTGAGCCAGCTGATGAGGCCGTGCACGAGAAGCTCCTTGTCATCCGCCTGCAATCTGGCCCCTCGCTAGGGTCTTGAGCTTGTGTTGATGAAGATGGGCGTCTTTGGGCCCCTTTGAGCCACGCCTTGGTGCCAGCGAGCAGTCTGGGACCCCGTTCGAAGCGCCGACACATTCCATGAGTGGTCACTATAGAACCATCTATACCAAAAAGCAATTTGTTCAGGTTTGAATCCTTCTGGGTGCAACATCCAGGGTTTATGAAACTTGTTTCTGAAGTTTGGAATAGACCTGTCAACTCCACAAATGCTACCACAATTCTCTGCCGAAAATTCAAAATGCTAAGATATGAACTCAAGCACTGGAGTAAAAAGATATCAAAAATAAACACTGCTATCCAGAACTCAAACTCCACTTTGGCAGATCTTGATGCTCGAGAAAACAAAAGGGCCTTATCTATTCTACAAAGCAATTTTAGGAAAATTCTGAAAAAACACATCCTTCAGTTATTAAATTACCAGAAGCAATATTGGAAGAAGAGATGTACCATTCGTTGGGTTAAATTTGGGGATGAGGACCCAAAATTTGTTAAAGCCCTTGCCTCTAAGAGATATAGGAGGAATGCCATTACTTCTCTTGGGCTTGATAATGGTACAACTGTGGAAGACCATGCAGGAAAAGAGGCCCTAATTTACCATACATACAAAGAAAGGCTTGTAACCTCTGGTAACTACCAAATGAAAATTGATATTCCCAATATCATCAAGAGAAGAGAAGATTTGGATCAACTCACGACACCTTTCTCCAGGCAAGAAATTGACGATGTCATCAAAGAAATGCCAGCTGATAGAGCGCCTAGCCCGGATGGTTTCATGGGGCATTTCATTAAATCTTGTTGGCACATCATTAAAGAGGACTTCTATAGGCTTTGTGATCAGTTCCATGAAGGGACCTTAAATTTGGAAAGCATCAATGAGGGCTTCATCACTCTAATACCTAAGGTTTCTTCACCTGAGACAGTTAATGACTTTCAACCTATCACTCTTCTAAATTGCTATCTTAAAGTGATAACTAAGCTTCTAGCTAACCATCTCCAAAAGATTATTCTAAAAATCATTCATCGCAATCAATATGGTTTCATTAAGTGAAGAACTATACAAGACTATCTCGCTTGGGCCTTTGAATATATCCACCAGTGTCAAACCTCAAAGCAGAGAATTGTGCTTCTCAAACTAGACTTCGCAAAAGCCTTCGATACAATAGAACATGGTGCTATGCTTGAGGTTATGAAACATATGGGCTTCAACGATAAATGGTTGTCTTGGATCAAAACCATATTCTCTTAGGAAATCCTCGGTGCTTCTCAATGGTATCGGGCACACAATTCGTTTGCAAAAGTGGTGTCAAGCAGAGACCCCTGTCCCCCCTCATCTTTGTCATCGCCGCAGATCTGCTTCAAGCTGCCATTAATGACGCGTACCGATAGGGGAAGATCAGACTACCTTTTGATAGCCAGTGTCAACGTGATTACCCGGTTATTCATTACGCTGACGACACAATAATTATCAGGCCGGCGTGCCCAACCCAAGCTCACACTATGAAAGGGATCCTCAATGATTTTTCCACCTCCATTGGTCTCAAAATAAACTTTCATAAATCGACCCTCATACCCATGAACTACGAGGATGATCTTACAAGTGAGCTGGCCAGCATTTTTGAATGCAAGATTTTAAACATGCCTTTCACTTACCTTGGCCTACCCCTTGGCACTGATAAACCATCCATGCAAGACCTAATGCCGCTGGTGTGCTCTGTTGAACGAAGAATGACTTCTACTTTGTCGATGATGTCGTATGGAGCAAAACTATCCTTACTAAACACAGTCATCACCTCACTTACCATCTTCTCCATATGCACACTGAAGTTTCCTCCAAAAATTTTGGAGCTTCGCGATAAGATTCGTCGGAAATGCCTTTGGACAAAGAAAACTGAGCAAGGGGAGAAATGCAACTCCTTGGTTGCCTGGGATAGGATTTGTCGCCCAAAAGAAAGTGGAGGCCTTGGGATCATCAATTTAAAGATTCAAAGTGACGCCCTCCTCCTCAAATACCAACACAAATTTTACAACCAGCATGATCTCCCTTGGGTTGACCTGATTTGGTCTACTTATTACACTCACAAGATACCACATGCTTCCGACCCTTGTGGCTCATTTTGGTGGCGAGATGTCCTTAAGTTCACTCCAATCTATCGTGGCATATCCAAAGTGGAGATCAACCGCGGCGACAATGTACTCATGTGGAAGGATCTCTCGCTTGAAGATATCCTATTTGACTCACACCCAAGGGCTTTCTCCTTTGCCCGAAATGAAGATATATCTGTTCAGCAATTCCTTAGTATCACCACTCTCGATGAGGCGTTTCACCTTCCTTTGTCCATGCAAGTGCATGCTGAGGTCCGAGACATCCAACGCCTTGTGGCCCACGTCACCTTAGACAATGGTCACAATACAATGGACATTTGGTCTTATACTGGGGGACCACTGAGTACACTGCTAGAAGGTTTAATAAATTCTGCTTCAGAGATGTCAAAGCTCACAAAACATATCATTGGTTGTGGAAATCAAAAGTTACAGTCAAGATAAAAGTTTTTGGTTGGCTCTGTCAGATTTTGGGTTTCGGCAGACCCTTGAGGTTCGAACACTGGGGTGCGCGCGGAGATTCAACCCTCTGCCTACTTGTTCTTCGCCGAATCGCTAGGACCTAAACTACCAAACAGAACAACACCAAGAGACACAGGGTTTATACTGGTTCAGGCCACCATTGTGGTGTAATAACCTACTCCAGTGTGTGGTGTGGTGGATTGCCTCTCGGGCGGATGATGAACAATACAAGGGAGAACAACCTCGCGAGTGTCTGTTCTTGGCTGGTGCTGCTTGGTTCTGGCTCTTGGATTCTTGATCCGGTCTCTCAATCTCCGATCCTCTACCCAGGGGGTGGCTAGTCCTATTTATAGGCAAAGGCCCTGGGCCTCTTCCCAAATATTGAGCGGGAAGGGCGCCAACAATTGGCCATTTTGAAGGGGAACAGCGAGTACACTTATCCTGATTAAAGTTGGTCCTCGCTTGTCAAAGGCTCTGGTGGTGGCCTTTGCTTGGGCTCCTAATGACTCCTTCCTGCCGTTGGGCTGGTCTTGGTCTTGTTGCACGAAGCGGATGCCTTTGCTTGATGCTCTCGCTGTGCATGCTCCTTTGCACCAAGAGGAAAGGAGAACCTTCTTCTGTTGCTGGCGCCCGTGGCGCCCTTGGTCGTCGTGGCTTGCGTCATGGGCACCTCATGGGGTACCCGCCTTGAACTCTTCGCCTCCTCGTGAGCTAGCTTTGCGAGGCCGTGCTGAGAAGCTCCTTGTCGTCCGCCCAGCAATCTCAGCCCCTCGCGAGGTCTTGAGCTTGTCTTGATGAAGATGGGCTGTCTTGGGCCTCCTTTGAGCCACGCCGCGGGCATGAGGCGAACAAGGCAGGGACCCCGTTCCCAGAATGACAATAGTAGCCCCCGGGCCCACGGCGCGCCCAGACTTGGCTGAGCAAAGAGGCGAAAAGGGCAAGTGCGAAGCGTCGTGGTCCCTAACAGCCTACGGCCTTGGGCGCTGCGTGGCAGTTGATCGGACGTGGGCGCCTTTGCAACTACGCGAGTTGGTAAAGGAGCGGCACCTGCCCCTTGCCTCCCTTGCTTTCTCTAGTTGCTGCTCAGATCCCCTTTCTTGTGCCTCTCCTGCCCGCCTCCGAAATCTTCAGATCTACCCTGCCTGCGTGCCCTAGCCAGACATGGCGCCTCGCCAAGCCCCGGTCGGAGCTTGGTACTCGTCTGCCTTGGACTCGTCGAACATGTCGGAGGCGAGCCTTGCTCGGCTGCGCCCGGATAAGCGGCAGCGAGGGCATCGGCAAGCGAAGGTGCTCAAGGCAGCTCTGCCGTCCACGAAGGCCAAGGAGCACCTTCTATCTGCTCTTCGTGGCGCCATTATCGCCCGATGCAGGTGCCTCCCTTTTCTGAGTTCTTCTTCTCTGTTCTCCGCCACTATAACATTCAAGCTCTGCACCTCCATCCCAACTCCGTCCTTCTTCTGGCGATCTTCGCCTACTATTGCTAGGCTCACGTAGGGGTGAAACCCTCGGTGGCCTTGCTGCGCCACTACTTCTCCCTCCGGACCTCCTATGGTTCCGCCTCCGCGTCTTGTGAGCTTAAATCGCGTGTGGCGGCTCCATCGCCATTTGAACCACAGGAAAAGGATTGAGGGCTTGAGGGCAAGTGGGTCTTGGTGGATCTGGGCGCATCCACCCTCGGTTGATCCTGCCCACGGAGCACCTGCCGGCTCAACGGCCCGGTCCCAGTGGAGCTTGCATCCCTTGTGGCGGTGTTGGAGAAGATGGGCGTGGATCTAAGGCGGCCAGCATGGTGGCAGCCGAAGCTAATCGGTGTGTCGCTCTTGAGGAGTTCTGGAGCATCGGTGGCTCCGCCGCCCGATACTCACCGAGCCCTTGGTCTTAGTGATAAGGACACAGCTGCGGTCCTCGGTCCTTAGTTAGAGGCGATGTGGCGAGGCTAGAGGCGCTCCTCGCCCTGTTCCTCCCGAGGCCAGGAGCAGGTTGTGGGGTCCATGCCGTCTTCAGCGGGGCCGGGTGCCATGAGCTCGGAGGATCTGGTGGACTTGTCCTCCGTGACTCGTGAAGAGGAAGAGGAAGAAGGGGAGTGGGAAGAGGGCTGGTTACAGCGGAGTCAAGGGCTCCCCCCTTGGCGCAGGTCCGCGTCCTCGCCTCTCTCAGTGATGATGATGAGGGTGATGATGAGCATGGTGGCGGGAGCTGCCTCCGATCGAAGGACGGACGGGCTGATTCCCAGCAGTGCCCTGACCAGGCGATCCTGGCGCACCTCCTGCTCCCGCGCTCCTCAAAGTTGACCCTAGCAGCCGGCTCTCGGGCTTTAAGTACGGCCGGAGGCTGCTTGAGCCCGCCAGCGACGACCTGTAAGTGCTTGGTTCCTGTCTTGATCATTGTTTTGTTGCTGAGGCTTGACGTGCAGTTTTCAGGTCAAGCAAGTTTCAACAGGGCTGTAGACTGCCCCTGCTTGGGTTAGTTATTAACAGGCCCAGCCCATGACGACAATGAGGCACAAAGATCCAGCAGGTACCAACTGACCTCTGGCCCGCCAGCCTTAGTTATATTTTCTCCTAGAACATCCGCAGGCAGTTTTTTACTGAATCAAACACACATCCAACTTCTATTTTCCTCTTGAAACACTGATATGTCTCCAACATATCTATAATTTTTGACTATTCCGTTCTTTTTTATTATCAATCGTGGATGTTTTATAATCATTATATAGTCATTTTATATCATTTTTGGTACTAACCTATTGACATAGTGCCAAGTGCGATTCTTTATTTTCTACGTTTTTTACATTGCGGGAAGTCAATATCATAAGGGTCCAAATGCCCGCCAATTTATGATGACTTTTTATGGGCGGAAGGAACTGGCAGGCCCTAGTTGCACTGGCGGAGTCCCAAGGAGGATAACCCACAGGGTGCGCCCGGAGGCCAGGCGCCAGGTGGGTTGTGCACACCTCGGGTGCCCCCTAGACAGACTCTTTGCTCTATAAATACCACAATATTCCATAAACCCTAGAAGTCGTGAAATTTTCATCCGGCCGCGCGAGTCCGAACCATGAGATCCAATCTAGACATCATCACGGAGGGTTCACCACTTCCATTGGTGCCTCTCCGAGTGATCGTGAGTAATTCTTTATAGACCTTGAATTAGTAGTTAGTAGCTAGATGGCTTCCTCTCTCTCTCTCTTGATTATCAATACAATGATCTCTTGGAGATCCATATGATGTTAGTCCTTTTTGCAGTGTGTTTGTTGGGATCTGATGAACTTCGAGTTTATGATCAATTATATCTTTTTATATCCATGAAAGTTATTTGAGTTCTTTGATCTCTTATATGCGTGATCTCTTATAGCCCGTCATCCCAAGCTATTATCCAAGAATGAGCAACCAACTAAGCTTGGGGATGCCCCCGAGTGGCATCCCCTCTTTCTTCTAACGACCATCGGTATTTTACTCGAGACTATATTTTTATTCGTCACATGATATGTGTTTTTCTTGGAGCGTCTTTGTATGATATGTGTTTTTGCTTGTTTTATTTTGTGTTTTAAGTCATCAATCCTTGCTGGACACACCTATTTGAGAGAGCAAAAATTATGCCATGACTTGTTAGAACTGCTCTTATGCTTCACTTAAATTTTATGAGCAATGGACTTGCTCTAGTGCTTGATACTCATATGAATAAGCAGAAAAGTTCTTAGTCCTATGAACATAGCGGTTCGAAGATACACGCTCATATTAAATGAAATCGAGCATGATTTCCACGCAAAACATTGGCGTTAGGCTGATTCATGTGAGTCTGTATCTATATGAAGCCTTTGGGCCACATGAAGCTATAGAGTGCAGGTTTGTCTTCTTCCTTGGTGGTGTCATGGCGACATTCATAGGAAGATTCTCAATGTACCGTTTAGGTACCGGATCTTCTTCATAGGTGGTCCATTCTGCGGATAGTACCAATGTGCACAGCAAACACTTCACCATTCGATTTTTGAACAGCTTATAGTTTGCATCAAAGGTTCATCAATGATAATAGGATTAGCACGGGTAAAGCCGGATAAGGTAGATGGATCTCTTGAAGGTTCCTTTGCGACAACCCATGTGGTTTTGAAGTCTGCTCGGGCTTCGATATGAGCCATCAACATTCATTTTCCTTTCAAACCCAACACCCTCTTTCCTAGGGTTTCGGTTCAAAATCTGCTTTTTGAGGACATCGCGAGAGTCGATGTCCTTCAAACTTTGTACATCCTGTTTCAAGCAATGTCTTCAACATAGCATTTTCATCGACAACAGCGGTGGTATCCTTGCGAGAGGGTTAGTAACCACATCGATAGGTGAAGACAATGAAACGATAGCGATGAGTGGAACATTGACAGCAGATGTAGCATTATCACGCTCAATGCATTTTAGACATGGTGGTTCAAATCCTTCTGGCGGAACTGATCATTGGGCTCGAAGTGAATCTCGCTCCTTAGAAGATCTTCATAATCCACTCTTATCTTTTCAAGGTCTAGCTTTCTTTGAAGACATTGAGAAGACAGCTTCTCATGATCGAGATAAGAGAGCATTATATTAGTCTTGAAGAGCGTCAAACTTAACATGAAGTCTCGAAGACTATCGGTAAAGCTTTGGACTGATCCATTTCTTCACCAACATATCATCGCTTTTACTAAGCATGTCTTGAACCTTTTCCAAGATTCTTTGTTGTTTAGTGGCAAGGAAGCAAGCTTGTCATAGCGGGGCCAAATTCATCACGATTCATCATCACTAGATTGAGAGAGATAGCATTGAGTTACCTTATCACCCCTTGCCATGTGGCATGATGAGGATGATGATGATTCAGGTGCAATGGTCATTTCCTTGAGAGATTCCTTGTAGTCCTCAAACCGCGGATCATGAAGAGTGCGATGACCTTCGTATACATCGAGAGAGCGGTCCCAGATTAACCGGCGTGATTGAGGTGCATAACATTCTGAACTGATTTGGGGACGGATGGCGACGGATGGCGTCGCCGTAGTGAGGTTCAATAGAGTATACTTGCGAATGTCATCAGCCTCTGCCATCTTGCATAGATCAATAAGTCCAATCTCAGTGACGGTCCATAGTTCGCTATCCATGGACATGAGTAGCTTCTTCATCATGGCCTTCCATTGGGGATACTCATGACCGTCAAAGGTGGGACACGATATGTTCCTCAACCCTGATGTCGACATAGCTGAAACTCCAGGTGGTCAAACCGAATCACATAGAACAAGGGAGTACCTTGCTCTGATTCCAATTGAAAGTGCTAGTATCGACTAGAGGGGGGGGGGTGAATAGGCAATTTTTATGAAAGTCTTCAAAACTTGGAAGTTTCGAAGACAAACAACAGAAACAACCTAATTGATATGCAGCGGAAGATAAACTACCCTAAACAAGCCATAGTCAAGTATGTAATGATGTGAAAGTACAGGACTAATAGCAGTTAGGTAGTGAGGATCAAGATGGAAGATAGTATGAAGCCAATCAACAATAGTAGTCAAGCAATGAAGTCGATCAGATAAACAGATAGGCAATGACTTCACGAAGACAAACTAAAGTAAGGTTGGGAAGGGATAGAACCAGTTGCTTGTTGAAGACACAAGATTTGTTGGACCAGTTCCAGTTGATGTGACAAGCTATGCGTGCAGTTAGGGAGGCTGAGATTTAACTTTCGAGAAGACCGTGTCTTCACCTTATTCCCCTTGAGCTAAGGACACCGGTCTTAAGCCCAATCACTCTGGTAAGTCTTCAAGGAGACTTCCAAACCTTCTGAGACTTCGTTCACGGTAATCCACAATGACTCTTGGATGCTCGAGCGCGCGCCCTAACCGGTGGAGGATCCACAGTCCTCAAGTGTAATAAGTCTTGGTCGCTGAGACGAGAAAGACTTGATGATGCCTAACACTCTTTGGCTCACGGGTGTTTGGGCTTTGTCCTCGCAAGATTTCTCTCTCTCAAATGCTTGAGGTGGGTTGCTCTCAAGCGACAAAAGCCGTGCACAAACTACGAGCAGCCACCAATTTATGGTGTAGGGGGTGGGCTATTTATAGCCACTAGGCAACTGACCTGATTTGTCCAAAATGACCACAGGTCACTAAAGGCCGACACGTGTTCCAGCGGTCAGATTTCAAACACTGCAGCAACTTTACTTGGGCTACAAGCAAATCGACTCATCCAGCTCTAGATAAGATTTGCTCTCATTGTCTTCGCTTTCGAAGACATAGGATTTCAGGTTGAGCATCACTTGATCACTCGACTTAGTTCACTTGGACCCCCTTAACGATGCGGTGGTTCCTATGACTCAACAAAGAAGAAAAGCAACGAAACCACCACAGTCTTCGCGCTTCATAGTCTTCACGCAATGTCTTCTCATGTCATAGTCTTCAATATGAATATCTTATCTTACCAACATTGTCTTCAATGTCTTCATACATTTTTAGGGGTCATCTCCGGTAGGTAAACCGAATCAATGAGGGCGATACGCATTATCACTGCAATTCTCACAAATGCATCAGTCCCTCAACCAACTTTGTCGTCAATACTCCAAAACCAACTAGGGGTGGCACTAGATGCACCTGGCTGGAATTAACGATGCAAGTCCAAGAAGGATTATGCAGTCTTTGCCGGTGGCGTCAAGTTTGATCCACGGATCAGGAGTTGATCGAGCACCTTGAGGCCAAAGTGAGTGCTAACAGCGCGAGATCTCACCCTCTCATCGACTTGTTCATACCAACCATCGAGAGCGAGCACGGCATATGCTACACCCATCCTGAGAAACTTCCAAGTGAGACACCGATCGGCCATTACAATTTATAGCTCTATTTTTATTTTTAGAGGCAAACCTAGTCAAGCAACTACAATTTGACAGTTAATAAAAAGTGAAACAAGTGACTGCAACATGCCAAAGATTTTGTGAAAATTCCAACTACGTACCCTAAAACCTCTATTCGCCAATACTGCAGGTATCACACTGAGTGGCCTAAGCAAGCATTTCTTCCAGCGCAACTCAGGCGTTCAAAGGGGTATCTGGGCGTCTACTTAACATCTGATCAGTCGGCATGCAAGCAATGTGGCACAAGACTGGCAATACCTTGCCGGTGATGGTCAGCGGCCTGCAGACGGGCAGCTAAAAGGTTTTGGTGCTGCACACCAACAAGAACTTCGACCAGCAGAGGACCAACTGGGTGATGCACCAGTACCACCTCGGGGACCTGGAGCAAGAGAAGGAGCAGGAGCTGGTCCTCTACAAGAGTTTCTACCAGACAAACACTAGTGCCATGACTAAAAAGATTATAAGTTAGTTTGGTATTGGTACTTGTACTACATGGTCATCTGCAAGTTGGTATTGTTGTTGAGGATCTTTTGGTATGAACTTTGCATTTTCTTCCAACCACCATGTCGAGTTTCGACATGGATATAAAGCTGAATCATTTATTTCGGAATGAATTTTCAGGCACCTGATTTTCATTTAGTGGGTAGAATAAGCACCTGCCGTTCGAATTCCCAGTTCTCCAAATTTTTTACATCTTCGAAGTACGGAGGGGATCCATACGGTTTCACTGGCTGATAGTTGGACGCAGCACATCGGAACTGGGTGTGACATGCCAAGCCCAGCTGTAGATTGTTAAAACAGGGGAGCGATGGACTTGGGCCTTCCAGAAAAGTTTAGTGTCGCGACCTCGATCGTGAAGCGACTCCCATGGAATAAAAAAAGGCCTAATCGGTTATTATTAGTTCAAATATGTAAAATATTCCATAATGAAAAGAAATATGTAAAATGCAATGAATTTAGTCCACTTTTCACTAAAAACCATCTGATTTGCATGAAATTCATCCGTGGAACCACAAGACGACTGTCCATACAGAGCCTAACCATACGGAACCAGCAGGTCCATGGCCGTATGCAAGCAAGTGCATGCACTTATTATCAAGATGGAAATATAATGCTGACGTTTGAGACGGTGAAACCCATGAAGTTTTCAACATAGTCAATAAACGAGAAAATTCTGCAAGTATAGACTAATAATTGGGATCCAGCAGTTTTCAGGTCAAGCAAGTTTCAACACGGCTGTAGACTGCCCCTGCTTGGGTTAGTTATTAACAGGCCCAGCCCATGACGACAATGAGGCACAAAGATCCAGCAGGTACCAACTGGCCTCTGGCCCGCCAGCCTTAGTTATATTTTCTCCTAGAACATCCGCAGGCAGTTTTTTACTGAATCAAACACACATCCCACTTCTATTTTCCTCTTGAAACACTGATATGTCTCCAACGTATCTATAATTTTTGACTATTCCGTTCTTTTTTATTATCAATCGTGGATGTTTTATAATCATTATATAGTCATTTTATATCATTTTTGGTACTAACCTATTGACATAGTGCCAAGTGCCATTTGCTGTTTTCTACACGTTTTTTAAATTGCAGGAAGTCAATATCATAAGGGGTCCAAATGCCACGCCAATTTATGATGACTTTTTATGGGCCGGAAGGAACACAACGGGCCCTAGTTGCACCTGGGCGGAGTCCCAAGGAGGGGATAACCCACCTGGGTGCGCCAGGAGGCCCAGGCGCGCCAAGGTGGGTTGTGCACACCTCGGGTGCCCCCTGGACAGACTCTTTGCTCTATATATACAACAATATTCCAGAAACCCTAGGGGAGTCGAAGAAATTTTCATCCAGCCGCCGCAGAGTCCAGAACCATGAGATCCAATCTAGACATCATCACGGAGGGGTTCACCACTTCCATTGGTGCCTCTCCGATGATGCGTGAGTAGTTCTTTATAGACCTTCGGGTCCGTAGTTAGTAGCTAGATGGCTTCCTCTCTCTCTCTCTTGATTATCAATACAATGATCTCTTGGAGATCCATATGATGTTAGTCCTTTTTGTAGTGTGTTTGTTGGGATCTGATGAACTTCGAGTTTATGATCAATTATATCTTTTTATATCCATGAAAGTTATTTGAGTTCTTTGATCTCTTATATGCGTGATCTCTTATAGCCCGTCATCCCAAGCTATTATCCAAGAATGAGCAACCAACTAAGCTTGGGATGCCCCCGAGTGGCATCCCCTCTTTCTTCTAACGACCATCGGTATTTTACTCGAGACTATATTTTTATTCATCACATGATATGTGTTTTTCTTGGAGCGTCTTGTATGATATGTGTCTTTGCTTGTTTTATTTTGTGTTTTAAGTCATCAATCCTTGCTGGACACACCTATTTGAGAGAGCGAAAATTATGCCATGACTTGTTAGAACTGCTCTTATGCTTCACTTAAATTTTATGAGCAATGGACTTGCTCTAGTGCTTCACTTATATATTTTTGAGCATGGTGTGCTTAGTATTTTTGAAGAAATGCTCTCTTGCTTCACTTAGATTTATCTGAGAGTTGGTAACATTTTGAAGAAATTCTCTCTTGCTTCACTTGGATTATTTTGAGAGAAATTAAATATGTTATGCTCATGACCTTCACTTATATTAGTTTGAGCTTATGAAAAGCAACACAAGAAAATTAGTCCCAAAGTGATAGATATCCCAGAGGGATAAAGAAAGATAAAAATATATGTCATGAAGATCACTGGACAAAATAAACTTGATTCTTAGTAATAGTTTTGAGATATGATGATGTGATATGTGAGTCATGTTGGTGAGTAATTGTGCTCTAGTAAGAATATTGGTGTTAAGGTTTGTGATTCCCTTTGCATGCACGAAAGTCAATAATCATGTAGTGAAAATTATATCCTACTTGTGGTGCATTATTCGGTGTTAATTATGCTTAATGCTTGCTTATGAGATTATTCATTTCTTGGTTGGTGACTTCTCAATCTTTTTGCTAGCCTTCATTTTGCACAAGTATGACCTCTACTTGTGCATCCAAAATCCTTTAAACCAGTTTTACCACATGAGTCCACTATATCTACCTATATGCGGTATTCTTTTTCCGTTCTAAGCAAATTTGCATGTGCCATCTCTAATTTTCAAAATGAACTTCTCTTTTGTGTGTTTGTTTCGCTTGCGGAACGGTAATGGGTAGCTAATATTTTCCGTGCTGGCCTTCATTTTGTCATTGCACGAGAGTAAGGCAAAGATTTTAGGGATGCCCAGTCCTGAAACGCAAAAATGAATTTACTTTATGTTGTCAAATAATAAATTCCTTGGAAAGTGTTGGTATGGAGGGCACCCGTGGATACGACTAGCCATGGAAAGTGAAAGTTATGGTGGAAAAAGGAATAGACTTTATTTTCTGTTTGGGAACCGCCTATGATATATCTTGCATGGAAAGTGTTGGGATGCTCCAAGTCGTTTTCGTTGGTGGGATGGATACACCTCCCAAAATGTTTTTATATCTAATTTTTCGCTTTGAGCTCTGGCACCTCTAGAAATCACTACTTCCCTCCGCGAAGGGCCTTTCTTTTACTTTATGCAATTTTTATTTTTGAAATTGAGTCTCCATCCTTTCTTATAAAAGCACCAACTAGGGGACAATATTATCGTACTTAAGTATTGGGTGTAGCTAATATTCGAGTGTGTTTCATGAATGGATCAATGTTTGAGCATGATGGGCTAGGGATAACTTGTTTTAGCATTGATATTTTGAAAGACATGGTTGCTTGTTAATATGCTTGAGTATCTAAATTATTATGTCAAAACTAGACTATTTCTTTGAATCACATAAAAGTCCAAATGTCCATGCTATATAGAAAAGAATATGATATGACATGATAAACAACACTCGACCTCAAAAATTCTGTTTTATCACTTACCTACTCGAGGACGAGCAGGAGTTAAGCTTGGGGATGCTGATACGTCTCCAACGTATCTATAATTTTTGACTATTCCGTGTTGTTTTATTATCAATCTTGGATGTTAAATAATCATTATATAGTCATTTTATATCAATTTTTGTACTAACCTATTGACATAGTGCCAACTGCCAGTTGTTGTTTTCTGCATGTTTTTTACATCATAGGAAATCAATATCAGAAGGGGTCCAAATGCCATGCCAATTTTCGATGATTATATATGGGCCAGAAGGAACACAACGGGCCCTGGTTGCACCTAGGGGAGTCCCGAGGAGGGGAGAACCCACCTAGGCGTGCTAGGAGGCCCAGGCACGCCCAAGTGGGTTGTGCCCACCTTGGGTGCCCCCTGGACCGACTCTTTGCTCTATAAATACCCAATATTCTAGAAACCCTAGAGGAGTCAACGAAATTTTCATCCAGCCGCCGCAGATTCCAGAACCACGAGATCCAATCTAGACACCATCACGGAGGGGTTCACCACTTCCATTGGTGCCTCTCAGATGATGCGTGAGTAGTTCTTTGTAGACCTTCGGGTCCATAGTTAGTAGCTAGAGGGCTTCCTCTCTCTCTCTCTCTCTCTCTTCATTATGTTTACAATGATCTCTTGGAGATCCATATGATGTAAGTCCTTTTTGCGGTGTGTTTGTTGGGATCTGATGAACTTCGAGTTTATGATCAGTTATATCTTTTTATATCCATGAAAGTTATTTGAGTTCTTTGATCTCTTATATGTGTGATCTCTTATAGCCTCGTATTTCTTCTCCGATATTTGGGTTCTGTTTGGCCAACTTGATCTATTTATCTTGCAATGGGAAGAGGTGCCCGGTAGTGAGTTCGATCTTACGGTGCTTGATCCTAGTGATAGAAAGGGAACCGACACGTATGTATCGTTGCTACTAAGGATAAAAAGACGGGATCCATATCTGCCGCAATAGATAAACGAAACGTGTCTACATCATGTCATCGTTCTTATCGCATTACTCCATTTTTCCATGAACTTAATACACTAGATGCATGCTGGATAGCAGTCGATGTGTGGAGTAATAGTAGTAGATGCAGGCAGGAGTCGGTCTACTAATCTTGGATGTGATGCATATGTAATGATCATTGCCTGGATATTGTCATGATCATTTGAAGTTCTATCAATTGCCCAACAGTAATTTGTTCACCCACCATTTGCTATTTTTCTCGAGAGAAGCCACTAGTGAAACCTACGGCCCCCGGGTCTTCTTTCTCATATATTTACCTTGCGATCTACTTTTACCTTGCGTTTATTTTCAGATCTATTAAAATAAAAAATTGAAAAATACCTTGATGCAATTTATTTGTTCCGCGATCTATTTATCCCATGTACAAATTTACATCACGTCCTTTGCCTATCTTGAGGCGCCGTACCCTGAAAGGGATTGACAACCCCTTTAACACGTCGGGTTGCAAAGTGTTGTTCTTTGTGTTCAGGGGCAGTTTACGTCGTGTTGCTTGGTTCTCCTACTGGTTCGATAACCTTGGTTTCATATCAGAGGGAAATACCTACCACCGCTGTCCTGCATCATCCCTTCCTCTTTGGGGAAATACCAACGTAGCTTCAAGCGACATCAAACGCCATGTCCTACTTCCGTTTTCTAATCTACCTATAGTTTTACTAGTTCATATACAAGTGTTATTATGTTGAAAATACATAAAGTTCGCTCGTCTTCTTTACATCCTTATTTTTTTTGTTGTTTTCCCTTGCAATGCTTATTTTTTTACCACTGGTTTTCCCTAAAACCAACACAATTGTCCCACGTCTTATTAGCTTACAAAAATAAAACAATATTTTATTTGGCAAATCGATAAGTTCTGAAAAAATAAATGTTTATCATTTCTGGATTGAAACAGTTCGGACTCCACCGAAATATGCAAAATTAGGTTGAACTTTTTAATCGTGGTCCTAGAAAAAATGGGATGTAAAAATTCCTTAAGAAAGAGTAAATAGTCTGTAAATTATTAAAAAAATAGCACATGGTCTCTATGTTGTCTGCCACATATTTGGCGGCTAACTTGTGGGCCTACTAAGTTCATGCATACACAAGGTTTCTCGATAAAATAAACTTAGTCGACTCTACCTACGTCAGACCGTTAGATGACAATCTAACGACAATAGTGCTTCTTCAGTCTCCAATCTTCCTGCTCCAGCCGCCCAAACCAGCGCCGGTGGAACCGCCTACACCCGCCTCTCGTGGCCGGCTGTGCTGCCGATCAGGCCTCACGGCCCCACCATACTCGCATCCCTAGCCTGACCCCCTGTCATTCTCCGCCGACGGCAGCCTCAAACTGCGGCCGAACAAGTAAACCCTCGTACCCACTCCACGTGGGAAACAACTGTTGAGCCTTCCTCGGCTCAGGGTCGTTCCCTTACTTGGCCTCGCCATCGTCCATCGCCCTAGTGCTCTCGACACGGTGTGGTCAACGAACGACATCCATCGGAAGAGGACTGTACAAGGGGAGGCTGATAGTAGGGTACACGGCCGCACGCAAGGAAGTGCCTCCTTTTTTTGCGAGTGGGAAGTGCCTCCGTATTACGCGCAAAATAATGATTCCTCCTCCTCACAGCTCGGACCGACCGGAAGGGCCTCTGTACTTCGCTAAAAAACATTCCCCCCACTGACTGCTTGGATCCACCAGTTATTATGCACAAAAATAATGAATACCCCCGCTGCTAGGTCGGTCCCACCATATTTGGAGGCTGGCTTGTGGGCCGTCTAAGTTGACGCGGACACAGGGCTTTGTCAACTTAGTCAATATAAACAATTCTAGCTACAGTGACCGTACGATGTCCATCCAACGGTTGTCGTACTTATTCAACCTCTGGTCTTCTTGCTCCAGCCTCCCAAACCAGCGCCTGCCATTTCGCCTACTCCTATCTCTCATTGCCGACTGTGCTGCCATGCAAGTCTCACCACCCCACCCAAATCCCACCGCTGGCCAGGCCTTCCATCTACTCACCCACACCCCCTGTTATTCTCCGGCAACGGCAACCACAAACCACAACCGAACCAGTCAACCCTCGTACTCCGCTCCACATGGGCATCCACTACTGCGTATTCCCCGACTCTAGGTCGTTCCCTTCCTAGGTCTCGTCGTTGTCCACCACCTTGGTGCTCTCGGGTGGTACGGTGTTGTCAATGCGGTCAACGAATGACAACCATCTGAAGAGGACTGTAAGTGGATAGGGTGACAGCTGGTTCCATGGCCGCACGCAGGGAAGTGCCTCCTTATTATGCCCAAAATAGTGATTCCTCCACCCGGCTTTATATTCACACGGAAGGAACTGCCTTCCTACCCCCTGATAGCTGGGCCCACCAGGTTGAAGCGAGGGTAGCGTTATCTGTCTGGCCGCGAATGTGTACGTACATAGTTGTCGATCGGTCTCTCTGCAGCGATGTATTGTGGCCGAGTAAGGAGCAGCACGTGTTGAAGTAGAGGCACCCATGTAGCATGTCACGCGGTGCCATCTATATCGTGTACACATACGTGCATCCACGCTGCAAGATAGTAAATACGGCTATGTACATACATACGGGCGGGGTATCTAACACATACATCGATGTCGTCCTATTCATTGGGAGCCAACCGACATGGATGGAACAGCCGGAACGGAGTCTGGCGTATCGCAAAACGGAGGAAAACGGCCTTCTATTCGACCGCGTACGGTCGAAACGGTCCCCTATTTATCAAGAAGGGTCTGGCGTACCGCAGAATGGAGGAAACAGACTTGTCTTTGAGTTCCTATGGTCAAAACAGGGTGTTGTTGATCGGGAGGGGTGTGGCGTACCGTAAAACATAGGAAACAGACTTGTGTTGGAGCGCCTACGGTCGAGATGAGGTGTTGTTCATCAGGACGGGTGTGGTGTACCACAAAACGGGACTCCATGGGCTACTGTTCATCCACCATCGACTTCCTCCAGCCTCCACCTGCTACTGTTCATCCACCGTTGACTACTTCCTACCTCCACCTGCTACTGTTCATCCACGGGGTGTTGTTCATCTAGCCTCCACCGGCTACTGTTCAACCAGCCCTCCACGGGGCCCTGTTCATCCAGCCTCCACCGGCTCATGTTCAACTGGCCCTCCACGGGGTCCTGTTCAATCAGCCCTCCATGGGGTCCCTCCACCGGCTACTATTCATCCACCCCACCTCCTCGATCGGGGTCCTGTTCATCCAGTGGCAACTGCCTCTACTAGCATGGGATCCTATTCATCCAACCCCCACAAGGAACCGTTCATCCAACCCCACAAGGGACTGTTCATCAACAGGCAACTTCAATCGACTTTAGTTAGCAGTAGTAGCGAAGGAATCACTCGGGTTCAGTTAACAGCCAAGGGATCGATCGGGGTTCAGTAACGAGCTAGTGCAATCGTTCGGGTTCAGTTAGAGGCCAACGCCTCGCTCGGGTTCAGTTAGAGCCCAACGCCACGTACACATGGACATACGTGTTTGAGAGAAACACGCAAACCTCTATGCATCACTCGGCCTCGACCACCCATCGTAACCGAGAACTCCCCAAAAATTTTGTCGCCCATACTTCTACCACATTTTTTCTGTCATGGACGGCCCAAAGAATTTCATGCAGGTGCGCCACCGGGCCGCCCAGGACGAAAAGCCCATTTTCTGTCATGATTTTTATCATAGAAGTAGGAGCCCACCACATCTATGATGATACGTGATTTTGTCACGATTATCGTCATAGAAGTGTCATAAGCATGACATAATTTTTTCGTTTGGCCCAAAATGTCACGGATGTGTCTTTTTTTGTAGTGGTTGGTAGGTGTCCGGCAGCGCTAGTTTAACAGTAGCGTTTGTTTTGGTGTAGTGCTACAGATAGTTAGTACTAGCGTTGGTTGAAGCAGCACTACTGCTAACCATACTTACCGATGGCTTGGTTGGCGACCTCTTGCTACAACAGATGTAGCACCTTAGCGATGGCGCTGCCACCGGCCTTCTTGCTATGAATATTCTAAGCGCTACTAGTAGGTTTTCTCCTAGTAGTGCGCCGCCTCCGTTGCGGCCCCGAGCCTTGTCTCCTCGGCCACAGCCGCGCTAGGCCGCCTCCCTCTCAAAGCAGCCACGACCCTCTGCCAAGCCGCCTGCCGCTTTCACTGATGCCGCCACAACTATGCTTTGAGCCGCCTCCACCTGTCCCAGCCCCCAAGCACTACCTCTATCTCTCCGGCTTGCCTCTGCTCTAAGTCTCCATGCTTCGAGCCACCGTGCCTTGAGCTGCCATGTCCTGTCTCTAGTGTTTTAGCTTGTAGTGCGCATGTTGAAAAGGGTGTAAGGGGTTACATTCAGATGCACATTATGAAGAGAAAAAACGGTTGTACATTGGTCAAGGAATTGCTACAGTGTCAAGGACAAGAGTATTTCATGTTCTTCATAGAATTGCAGTGGAGATGACTGGAGGGTATACAAGCTACCATCTTTTAAATGACGCGCTTGAAGGAGAAATTGTTGCCCTTGATAGATCTCACAATAAGGTGATGGGTATTTTAAAGTTGGCCGATGAGATGGGCCTAAGTTGTATAAAGAGCTTATAAACTTGATGCTCTCAAATTTGTGCGGAAGGCTTGTGAGGGAAGAAATCATGGCATGGCTGAAAGCTGCTCTGAAGCAATTGTGACACTAGCAGAGAACTCTGGCCTTATCTATAGTTTAAACCGATGCGAGGATTATGAATGATGTTGAAGACAACTCAGCTGCAATAGTTGTGCGGAAGAATGCCAAAAGGTATGTTAGCAAGGCAGACCTCAAGAAGAATTTAAGGCAAATGTGGAACGGTACAAGAAGAAATAACTGCTCTGAAGAGAAGGAGATCACATCAATTAATAATTACATTCAGAGTACTATTACAAGTAATGCATTAGTCCAAAAAACAGTATGGAGCACTACGATTACTACGTGCAAAGATTATACATACAGATCATCTGTCATTTAATGACATCAGGTGGTATCCATCTAAGTCTATTTTATTAAAGCATATTGTTTTCGTCAAATAAACAATTATTATGATCTGTATATTTTTATATGCAGGAGTTCGCTACAAAAGTGTCCTATTGTAGCGACCAGACCTCAAATAGTTTGATCTCTGTGCATTAGTGTCATCCCTCGATCGGTAATGCTAACACGCACAGTACTCGAGGATTTATAACAGAGTAGCAATCACACACTTATTACATCGAATGTCTCAAAGGAGAACTTATTACAATAAATATGGCTTAAGGCCATCTAAAATCGATAACAGCGGAAGGCTTGGAACATAAAGTGAGTCCATCAACTCCAACGGCATCACTGAGTGAAAGACAATGACCTATGGCACCTTACTCGTCATTTGAAAAGTCTGCAACATGAACGTTGCAGCCCAAAACGGGTCAGCACATGGAATATACTGGCAATGTAACACATAGAGTAATGAATAGAATAAACGCTATCACTACATGCATATATGGCTGGCGGAAAGCTGTATGGTTACAGTTTTGCATAAAGCCAATTTTTTCCTATAACAAAGGAACACATTTATTTAACTATCCTGGTGGTTGTTAAACACTGAGAAGGTTCCTCCAACTCAATGCCAATAAAACATCATCATTAAACCCAATCAAATTATATTAAGAGTGATGTGATCAACATGATAATCCAAGAACTAGATACTCAAAACGTCCATAACCGGGGACACGGCTAACCATGATTAGTTTATACACTCTGTAGAGGTTTGCGCATTTGTCCCCACAAGACTCGAATACATCCATGGTCGGAGATTCGAGACACAGTCTTTCTGAAGCATTAACTCTCTACTCTGGATAGATAGTACCACCTATAACCCACTACATCTGCTAGTCTACCTATTTAAGAGCTTCACGCAACTTACTCAACTATGCCAGAGCCCATATTGGCTTGTGGCTGCACAGAGAAGTCTCTAGGATGAATAATCTTATGATCCCTTTGAGCACTGGGTGGTGGACCGTAGGATGATCACGGGTACTCGGGGATATCCTAGAACAACCTTGGATTCTCAGTGCCACGACAACCCTTGGGTACTCGGGGTGCCTTCAAGAAATCCACCCAGATGCGTATTTAAGTAGCCACCTTAAGTAAACCATTAATTAACAATACTCACATCTGTCATGGATACACTCACCCAAACCACGTCTACGAGCATAGCATAGTAGTATAAGCATAACTTAGAAGTAACTCCCAAATGTTTGATAATAAACAGGGTAATAGGTTCTACCTCATCTACCTCCCAAAACCAACATATCAATCAAATCCTGACCATGCAATTGTTTGAGGATTGATCTAATGCAATAAAAATGGGTAGTAAAGAGGTATGATCAAAGTGTTACTTGCCTTGCTGATGATCCGTGTAACCTAGAGACTCGTAGTAGCACGATTCGCACTCTGGGTACTCTATCACAAACAAACAAGCATACAATAAGCACTCAACTCGAAGCACGGGTAAAACTCAAATAAGAGATCTAACCAGAAAGTTCAACTTAAGAACTCCGATTTGCAAAAAGAATCAAATCAAACGAAGCAACGAAACTCAAACTGCGAAAGAAACTAGATCCGCTTACTAATCTGGACTTAAGTCAAATTTTATAGTAGCAAAATCTTGTTCAAGTTGGTTAAACAGAAAATGAGGGCTTCAAGAGGAAACTCTAGGCGCTTGAATCGCCTGATTTTAATAAACGAGCAAAAAGAAAACTAAAACGAAAATCAGGGCAGGAATCTCGATCGAAAATAATCTCGAAAAAACCCTAAAAAAAGAAAAACTGACGAACAGGCTAACGAACGAAAGTTCGCTGTCTGTAGTTAACGGGTGAAAACCGTTCGTTAAAACGAACTTACGAACGGGACGCTAAATAACTAAACCGAAAAAATAAAACCGATCTAAAAATAAAAATAACCGCGGTTCTAAAAAAACCGAATGGTTTTTTGATTAAAACCGATGGCTACCTCGTAGATCGAGACGGTGTCGGTGGCGTACTTCGGTGGGGCGGCAGGGTCGGCGGTGATGGCGGGGGCCATGGCGAAATCGTCCGGCCAGTGCTGGCAATGGCAGTGACGGCAGAGTCTTGTGTGGCGGCGGCGGCGGTGGATGGTGGTGGCAACCTTGGCGGCGGCGGGATCTTGATCTTTGGCGAGGCTAGGGTTTGGGAGGCGGCTCAGGCCTCCGCTTAAAAAGGCCGGCCGGGCGAAGTCCTAGTCGGGCATGGCCCGGTTAGGTCGGTTGGATTTTTTTTAAATAATTCCGCGCGCAGAAAAACAAATAAAAAAATACTAAACAGACTCCAAAAATCCTGAAATAAATTTTCCCCGTGCTTTAAAAATATAGCGGACAAAGTGAACATTTATTTGGGCCTCTAATGCAATTTTGAAAAATGCATATTTTTCCTAATTCAAATAAAATAGCGATAAAACTCCGAATAATTTTTATATTTGATATTACTCTTAAATCTCAAATATTTCTTTAATTTAGGGAAGTCATTTTATCCCCTCTCTTTTATTTTCATAATAGAACTATTAGAAGAAAATAATTAAAATCAAGCGATCCTCTTTTCAAAATTTGAAAACTCAAATATGAAAATACGAAATCTAACTCTCTCCCTCGGTCCTTGAGTTGCGTAGAATTTCTAGGATCAACTCAAAATGCAATAAAATATGATATGCAATGATGATCTAATGTATAACATTCTAAATTGAAAATTTGGGATGTTACAAACCCTATAAGATGAATCTAGCCCTTGAGATTGGGTTGGCTAGAAAATAGGTGAGGTGATCCTTAGTAGGTCTTACTCTCGCTCCCAGGTGGCTTCATCCTCGGTATGGTGGCTCCACTGAACTTTGCAGAACTTGATAACTTTGCTGCGTGTGACTCGGCTGGCAAACTCGAGAATCTTCACGGGTTTCTCCTCGTAGGTCAAATCGCTATCCAACTGAATCGCTTCTAGTGGCACTGTATCTCTCAGAGGAATATGAGCCATCTCTGCGTGGCACTTCTTCAACTGGGAAACATGGAACACATTGTGAACTCCTGACAATCCTTCGGGCAGCTCCAACTTGTAAGAAATTTCTCCCATACGTTCCAAAACTATGTGTGGTCCCACAAAACGTGGTGCTATCTTTCCCTTAACTCCAAAACGCTTAACTCCTCGAAGTGGGGACACACGAAGATAAACTCTGTCTCCGACTTCATAAACTGTCTCCTTGCGTTTAGAATCCACATATCTCTTCTGCCTGGACTAGGCTACCTTGAGTCTATCGCGTATCAACTTGACCTTCTCTTCAGACTCTTTAATCAAATCTGGTCCACACAACTGACGGTCTCCAACTTCATCCCACAGCAGCAGTGTCCTGCACCTCCTTCCGTACAAAGCTTCGAAAGGGGCCATCTTCAAACTGGCTTGATAGCTGTTGCTATAAGAGAACTCTGCATATGGCAAATTGTCGTCCCAACTAGATCCATAATCTAGCACACAAGCTCTCAACATGTCCTCCAAAATCTGATTGACTCTCTCGGTCTGTCCATCTGTATATGGATGATAGGCTGTACTAAACTCTAGCCTGGTACCCAAAGTTTCATGCAACTGATTCCAGAACTTTGAGGTAAACTGGGTTCCTCTATCTGATACAATGGTGCTCGGAACTCCATGTAGACGTACGATCCTGGTCATGTATATCTTTGCCAACTTAGCACTGGTGTAAGTGGTCTTCACTGGGATGAAATGAGCTACCTTTGTCAGACGATCGACTACAACGCATATCGAGTCATAGCCTGAACGAGTCCTGGGCAATCCCCTGATAAAATCCATGCCTAGCTTATCTCACTTCCATTCGGGTATCGACAATGGTTGTAACAATCCAGCTAGCTTGTGATGTTCTGCCTCCACTCTCTGACATACATCACAAACTGCTACATACTCCGCAATATCCTTCTTCATTTCGGTCCACCAGAAACTGTCCTTCAAGTCTAGATACATCTTGGTATTTCCTGGGTGAATCGAATACGGCGAATCATGGGCCTCTTGCAGAATCAACTTCCTGGTCTCCTGGTTATTAGGCACATATACGCGGTCCTCAAACCATAAGGTATCGTGCTCATCCTCACAAAATCCTTTAGCTTTTCCTTTGCTCATCCTTTCCTTTATCTCGGCAATCTCCTTATCACTCTTCTGAGCTTCTCCGATCTTCTCCATCAAAGTAGACTGAATCTCCAATGCTGCTACATAGCCTCTTGGAACTATTTCCAAACATAGCTCACGAAGATCCTCTGCTAACTCCTTGGGCAATTCTCCTGTCATGAGTGCATTGACATGACTCTTGCGACCCAACGCATTGGCTACTACATTAGCCTTTCCAGGATGATAGTGCAATCTCATATCATAAACCTTAATGAGCTCCAACCATCTCCTCTGCGTGAGATTCAACTCCTTCTGCGTGAAGATATACTTCAAACTCTTGTGATCCGTGTACACCTCACAATGGTTTCCGATGAGAAAATGTCTCCACGTCTTCAACGCATGCACTATGGCTGCTAACTCCAGATCGTGTGGAGCATAATTCAACTCATGGGGTTTCAACTATCGTGAGGCATATGAAACAACTCTTCCCTCCTTCATAAGCACTGCTCCAAGTATCGATGAGAAGCATCGCAATACACCTGGTAATCCGTGCGTTGATCTGGAAGAATCAACACTGGAGCTGTAACCAAATGTTTCTTCAACTCCTGAAAACTGGCCTCATGTTCCTCAGTCCATTTGAACTTGGTGTCCTTCTTCAACAACTCCATCATGGGCTTTGCAATCTTTGAGGAATTCTCAATGAATCTCTGGTAGTATCCTGCGAGTCCAAGAAAACTCTGGATCTCCCCAACTGACGTGGGTGCTTCCCAATTTGTCACAGTGACAACCTTGGTGGAGTCTACTTCTATTCCTTCTCCGGATATAGCATGTCCAAGGAATCCAACTTCCTTCAACCAAAACTCACACTTGCTGAACTTGTCATATAACTGATGTTCTCTAAGCTTCCCAAGTACCAGACGCAAATGTTCCTTATGCTCCTCTTCACTCTTCGAGTAGACCAATATATCGTCAATGAACACCACGACGAACTTATCTAAAAACTCCATATACACCTTGTTCATCATGTTCATGAAATAGGCAGGTGCATTAGTCAAACAAAATGACATAACGGTATACTCATATAGCCCGTACCTTGTGGTAAAAGTAGTCTTAGGTATATCCTACTCACGAATCTTCAGCTGGTGATATCCTGATCACAGATCAATCTTGGAAAATACTTTAGCTCCTTGCAACTGGTCAAACAGATCATTGATCATCGGCAGTGGGTACTTGTTCTTGATCCTCACTTCATTCAACCCACGATAATCAACAACCATCCTCAATGATCCATCCTTCTTATCCACTAGAAGCACTGGTGATCCCCAAGGTGACGAACTTGGGCGAATAAAGCCTTTATCAAGTAACTCCTTAATATGTTTCTTAATTTCCTCCAAATCCTTTGCGGGCATCCTATACGGTGTCATAGATATTGGCCCGGTGCCAGGCAAAAGCTCAATCAAAAACTCAATGTCTCTATCCGGTGGCATCCTGGCAACTCTTCTGGAAATACATCAAAATCCTTCACCACTGGTACTTCCTCTTGTACAACTCCTGATAAGGAAATCACTTGAGTTCTCTTTGGCACATGCCGGGATACACACTTAATCCTTCTTCGTTCTGGGGTGGTGAGCAAAATCGTCTTACTAGCGCAGTCAATGTTCCCTCCATACTTCTATGACCTATCCATGCCTAATATCACATCCAGTCCTTGTGACTCCAATACTATTAGGTCTGAGGGAAACACGTAGTTACCAATCCTTAATGGTAACCGATCACACCATAGGCTAGCCATATACTCTGCTCCTAGCGAGGTCACTGACATGGGTGACCTAAGGGCTTGGTGATACGTCTCCAACGTATCTACTTTTCCAAACACTTTTGCCCTTGTTTTGGACTCCAACTTGCATGATTTGAATGAAACTAACCGGATGGTATTTGTTTTCAGCGAACAGCCATGATGTTGTTTATGTGTAGAAAAGAAAAGTTCTCGGAATGTCACGAAAATCACGGAGGCACTACGGAAAATATAAAAAATCTTGGCGAAAGAATCAAGACCAAGGGGCCCACACCACATCACGAGGGTGAAGCGCGCCCTCCCAGGCACGCCTGTCTCGTGGGCCCCCTGAGGCTCCGCCGACTTCAACTCCAACTCCATATATTCCGTCTCGCGAAGAATAAAAATCAGAGAGAAAGTTTCATCATGTTTTACGATACGAAGCCGCCGCCAAGCCCTAATATCTCTCAGGAGGGCTGATCTGGAGTCCGTTTGGGGCTCCAGAGAGGGGGATTCATCGCCGTCGTCATCATCAACCATCCTCCATCACCAATTTCATGATGCTCACCGCCGTGTGTGAGTAATTCCATCGTAGGCTTGCTGGACGGTGATGGGTTGTATGAGATTTACCATGTAATCAAGTTAGTTTTGTTAGGGTTTGATCCCTAGTATCCACTATGTTCTAAGATTGATGTTGCTATGACTTTGCTATGCTTAATGCTTGTCAATAGGGCACGAGTGCCATGATTTCAGATCTGAACCTATTATGTTTTCATGAATATATGTGTGTTCTTGATCCTATCTTGCAAGTCTATAGTCACCTATTATGTGTTATGATCCGACAACCCCGAAGTGACAATAATCGGGATACTTCTCGGTGATGATCGTAGTTTGAGGAGTTCATGTATTCACTATGTGCTAATGCTTTGTTCCGGTTCTCTATTAAAATGAGGCCTTAATATCCCTTAGTTTCTGCTAGGACCCCGCTGCCACGGGAGGGTAGGACAAAAGATGTCATGCAAGTTCTTTTCCTTAAGCACGTATGACTATTTACGGAATACATGCCTACATTACATTGATGAACTGGAGCTAGTTCTATGCCACACTATGTTATAACTATTACATGAGGAATCGCATCCGACATAATTATCCATCACTGATCCATTGCCTACGAGCTTTTCACATATTGTTCTTCGCTTATTTACTTTTCTGTTACTATTGTTACAATCACTACAAAACCCAAAAACATTACTTTTACTCTTTGTTACCTTTATTATCATATTACTTTGCTACTAAATACTTTCTTTGCGGATACTAAGTTATCCGGTGTGCTTGAATTGACAACTCAAGCTGCTAATACTCAAGAATATTCATTGGCTCCCCTTGTGTCGAATCAATAAATTTGGGTTGAATACTTTACTCTCGAAAGCATTGCGATCCCCTAAACTTGTGGGTTATCAAGACTAATTTTGGCACCGTTCTTGGGAGCATTGTTCTATTCTCTGAGTCACTTGGGATTTATATCATTGATCACTATGAAGAACTTGAAAGGCGAAAACTATGATTTATCCCTCAACTATGAGGGAGGTAAGAAGCGCCATCTAGCTGCACTAGATTCTCCTTCTATTTTGAGTAATCTTGCGACACCTAAACCTGCTCTTGCTATGCATTACGATATATGCATGTTATTGATGATGCCATACATTATGCATGATACTTATGATGAAACTACTTACGTGTGTGTTACTACTTTGCCATTAGGTGAATTTCTTGATGAACAACTTGCTAGAGTTAGGGGAATGAAATTATTGAAGATGCTATTATTGATGATAGTGATGATGAAAATTCTCCCAATGATTATGAATTGCTGTTGTTCTGAGGGTTATGTTATGAATGAAGAAGCTGCTAGAGCTATCTTTGCTTGCAATGATAGGTATGATCTTAAGTTATTAGTTAAATGGAAGTAGCAGTCTCTTAATGCTAGAATGAAACGACCACCTTTTGCTACTTCACCTATACGTATTCTTGATAAGGATTATGAATTCTCTGTTGATCTGAGATTATTACTTTAGTTGAATCTGATCCTTTTTATGGCCTTGAATCTGAAACTGTTGTGGCACATCTTACCAAGTTGAATGATATAGCCACCCTGTTTACTCATGATGATAAATCTCGCTATTATTATATCCTTAAGATATTTCCGTTCTCATTAAAGGGTGATGCTAAGACTTGGTATAATTCTCTTGCTCCTAGTTGTGTGCGTAGTCCCCAGGATATGATTTATTACTTCTCTGCTAAATATTTCCCTGCTCATAAGAAACAAGCTGCCTTGCGGGAAATATATAATTTTGTGCAAATCGAAGAAGTGAGTCTTCCACAAGCTTGGGGGAGGTTTCTTCGACTACTTAATGCTTTGCCTGATCATCCTCTTAAGAAAAATGAAATACTTGATATCTTTTATAATGGACTAACCGATGCTTCCAAGGACTACTTGGATAGTTGTGCTGGTTGTGTTTTCAGGGAAAGAACAGTCGACGAAGCTGAATTATTATTGAATAATATGTTGACTAATGAAAATAATTGGACTCTTCCTGACAAATTCCTCAGGCAATTCCTAAACCCACTCCGAAGAAGAGAGGTGTTTTGTTTCTCAGTCCTGAAGATATGCAAGAGGCAAAGAAATCAATGAAAGAAAAAGGCATTAAAACTGAAGATGTTAAGAATTTACCACCTATTGAAGAAATACATGGTCCTAATACACCGCCTGTTGAAGAACCATATTGTCTTGATAACCCGGCACAGGTAGTAAAGGTAAATTCTCTCTATAGATATGATAAAGTTGAAATCCCCTCTACTAAATTTCATAGCCCATGCTTAGTTGAATTTGATGACTTTATGGCTACACAAGAAAGTTTTTATGCTTATGTTGGTAGAGAGTTAAAGAATAATGCTTTCGAGATAGGACGCGTGAGCGATAATATGGCTATAGTTAAAGGTGAACTCAAACTCGTTAGCAAATATGCTTCTATGGTTGCTACTCAAGCTGAGCAAGTACTTAAAGCTCAAAATGATTTGCTTGATGAATTAAATAATAAAATTGACTTTGCTGTTAGAGTGGCTACGAGAACTGGTAGAATGACTCAGGAACCATTGTATCCTGAAGGCCACCCTAAGAGGATCGAGCAAGATTCTCAGAGAAATAGTTTAGAGGCACCTAGTTCTTCTAAAAAGAAGAATAAAAAGATGATAGAACTTTGCATGCTTCTAGTGAACCTATTGTAGACACACCTGAGGATCCCAATGATATTTCTATTTCTGATGCTGAAACACAATCAGGTGATGAACATGAACCTAGCGATAATGTTATTGATAATGTTCATGTTGATGCTCCACCTAGCAAAAACAATGATGTAGAGATTGAACCTCCTGTTGATCTTGATAACCCATAATCAAAGAATCAACATTATGATAAGAGAGATTTTGTTGCTAGGAAGCACGGTAGAGAAAGAGAACCATGGGTTCAGAAACCCATGCCCTTTCCTCCTAAACCATCCAAGTCAAAGGATGATGATGATTTTGAGCGCATTGCTGAAATGATTAGACCTATTTTCTTACGTATGCGCTTAACTGATATGCTCAAAGTAAATCCTTATGATAAGTATATAAAGGATATCATCACAAATAAAAGAAAGATACTGGAAGCTGAAATTTCCATACCAAAGAAACTTGGAGATCCGGGGGTACCAACTATACCATGCTCCATTAAAAGAAATTATGTTAAAACCGCTTCATGTGATCTTGGAGCCGGTGTTAGTGTTATGCCTCTCTCTTTATATCATAGACTTGAATTGAATAAGTTGACACCTACTGAAATATCTTTGCAAATGGCTAATAAAACAACTGCTATACCTGTCAGTATTTGTGAGGATGTGCCTGTTGTGGTTGCAAATGTCACTATTTTAACGGACTTTGTTATTCGTGATATTCCCGAGGATGGTAGTATGTCGATTATCCTTGGTAGACCTTTTTTGAATACCGCAGGGGCTGTTATCGATTGCAACAAAGGCAATGTCACTTTTCATGTTAATGGTAATGAGCATACGGTACACTTTCAGAAACAATCTCAAGTTCATAGCATCAATTCTATTGGAAAAGTTCCAACTATTATTATTGGAGGTTTGAATTTCCTCTCCTACTATCAAGAAAAAGTATGATATTCTTATTGTTGGGGATGTTCATATCCCGTTGAGGTAACTTAGTGTTATTCAAAATTTCTACGGTTCCGTGTTATTGAATGAGTTTGTTAACAAGACTTGATCAACCTTGTTAGTGGATTCATTTTGATGATCACGAGATGGATGAAACTAGAAGCTGTATACATACCCTCTTTTACTTTACATTATTTACAATAAATAAAGGAAAAATAGTATTATTTGTCTGTTTTATGAATTATCTGTGCAATAAAAATTATCCCAAAAATAAAAGTGCTCTAAATGCCCTCCAAGTTTAGTATGATTTTTATGGAATATTTGAGGAATTTAGGCCTTGAAATCCTGCGGGAGGTCAAGCACCGGGCCACGAGTGTGGGGCGCCCACCCACTGGCGCACCCCTGTCTCGTGGGCCTGGTGGCCCTCCTCCTTATGCCGCACCCACACCCATCTTCTACCCAAAAAATCCCCATCCAGCCCAAGCACGAGTTGTAGCTCATTTTGCTGCGATTTTGATCTCCTTGCTCAAGCTCCATTCACAAAACTGCTTTGGGAGATTGTTGTAGTATGTGACTCCTCCATTGGTCCAATTAGTTTTGTTCTAGTGCTTTATTCATTGCAAATTTTTGCTGCATAGGTGACCATGTTCTTGAGCTTGCATGTTGAATTTATGAGGTCCCAAGCAATTCTAATGCATGATATAGGCTCTAGGCACTTGTAGGAGTAGTTGCTACCAATTTTGTTTAGTTTTATTCACTTTTATTTTGAAGTTACTAAAACTTCAGAAATTTTCAGAACATGTTAAGGAAACTTTTGAGGGGCTCTTCTAGCCAAGGCTCTCAGGAAAAACAAGCCAAAGAGAAGGAAAAGGCCAAGTATAATCTTCCTCGCTTAGCGGAAGTATGGTCGTGTGAATGGCCATGTGATGATTTCTTGAAAGAAGCTGGAATTCATGAAGATATTTAATCTTTGATCGAGAATGCAGGCCTCATCGGTTTCCTTCACGACCGGATCAATCAGTATCTCTTACTCACCAATACTTTCGTGCAAATTTTTTATTATTATCCTAAGAAGTCACCGCCTTCAGTATCATTTCATTTATATGATGAATTCAAAGAAATGTCTTTATGTAATTTTTGTGCGGTATGTAGGATACCCTATGAGGGAGAATTAGAGGAACCCCATCGTAAAGATGTGGATGGCTTTGTTAACACCATAGCTGTAGAGGAGCCAAAGAAGGGTTCCGAGGCAAAAATCTCTAGCATACACTTTCCTATTTTACGCTACTTTGCCATATTTGCTAGTATATGCTTGATTGGTCGTGGAAATAGCGGAAACTTTAGTGTTACTGATATTATCATTCTTCAACATGCCTTGCTTGGAGATAATAGTTTTAGTATGGATGCCGTCGTTGCTAAACGGCTAGGCCTGAATCGTACAAAAGGCCCCATATTTGGAGGTATCTATGCTTCACGTCTTGCTAGACATTTTCAGATACCTATTAGGCACCATGAGAAAGAGGAGACAAAATTGCTCCTCACATTTTAGATTATAGGAGCATGGTAGCACACACGTTTATTGTTGACAACAAAGAGAAGATGCTCTTGTATAACCTTATAGTTAATAAGAAAAACAATGAGACTATTATTTTGCCTGCGCCTCTATTGTTTGATTTGACTGCGGATAATTTTTTTGTTACACCGGAGGCGGTGTAGACTCATCGAGCCCAAGCATCCACTCCGGAACCTGAACCTGAGCCGGAAACTGCACTGGACCCTTATCGTGCATCATCTTTCTAGTGGGATCCGGACACTACAAGAAATATGTCAACTAGTGACCTTCTGTCAGTGACCCTGGAAGAATTGGTCATAGATCTATGACCATTCGAGACCAATTGGTCAAAAAGCTGTTAGGGGCTCCAAACCCTAAACTATAACAACCATTTTGGTCGAGAAAGGTCATAATTTCCTTACGAAATGGTCATAAGCGAGATAGCTTGGTCCATTGCCTTATTTCTAGCTGATCATGACCAATATAGATGGTCATAACCTTGTAAATTTTGGTGGGTTGCTATGACTAGGTGCCACCTCATCAGTTTTGCCTATGTGTCATGTCCATGTGGCAGTTTTTGCCCTAGGTTGTGAAGCAACCTATATTTCTGTCATTCCCAAAATTCCCAAAAAAATCTCATAAATTCTTTGGGTCATATCTTCGTCAAATATGTAAGAAACCTTCCTTGACTAGTTCAAAAATAATTCAAAAATATTCATTTTCCTATTCTGTTCAGAAAAACACTTTGTGAAGGAAGTACCACTTTGGCATGTCCAAATGGTATCCATTTTCTACAGTGCTTTCCTATGCCCAAATAACCATCCTCCACCAAATGCCAGCTCAATCCATTCATTATTTTTAGCCTAGCTTCAACATTCGTATTTATGTGCAGTGTGGTACTTTGCAAAGCAAGTACCACCTAGGCTCCTCCTTTTGAGCTAAAATTTGTGAAAGGCGGTCTTCTTAATGGCGATCATCATCATCAAAACTCCGCCCATTAGCCATGTGCATTTCCCGTACCATTAATCAAACCCTTGGCTGCTTATTCATGTTTGAGCATCGATCGGTCTCCTCGTGAGAATCTTATTCATGTGTCATTTCTAGTTTATGCGCTCTTGAGTTGGGGCCCTCGACCACCGTACAAACCTTGACGTATCGCCACCAAACCATGTATTTATGATTAAATAGGTACTTATGTAACTAGAAATGATTTTTGGAAAAAATAAATAGCAAATTATGAGGCACCTGCAGTTCAAATTTGACCCGCTTCCTGCTGAATCGGCTAGAATTTGTCTTTTTCACCCGAGGTGGATCAAAACTTTTGACAACCAACCATTTTGTCAATTGTGCATTAAATATGGCCTATTATTTTAGAAAATTGATTTGGTCCAATTTTGCAACAAATATATGGTAGGTCCTTCACAAAAAAACTCATTTCAGGCACTCGGAAAATGGAAAATTAATTTTCCGTGTCAAAGAAAATGAAAACTCCCTTAGGAAACATTGTTTGGAATTCCAAGATGCACTCTTGTTCACAATATGAGATCATTTGAACAAACTATGCCATGAATGTGGCCATATGATTGATCATTTGGCTTGAAAGCCATGAATCTTCACGCATGATAGCTCATTTCTGATAACACTTTTTTAAAATAATTTCCGTATTACAAGTTTATTAATTTTCCTGGAAACTTGGTCACATATAATGACACAATGCAAAGGTTTTCCAATTTTTTGATTTTTTTTGAATTTTTTATGCCCATTTCAAAATGCGGTCAAAACGGCGGGCTTGACCGTTCCTAGCTAGTGGTTGAATATTAGAAAACTTTTGTTGTTTCTCTGATTAAATAGATACTTGTGTACCAAGAAATGTTTTTTGGAAAAAATAAAGAGCAAACTATGAGGCAGTTGCAGTTCAAATTTGACCCGCTTCCTACTAAATCGGCGGGAATTTGTCTTTTTCACCAGAGGTGGATCAAAACTGTTGACACCCAACCATTTGGTCAATTGTGCATTAAATATGGCCTAGTATTTTAGAAAATTGATGTGGTCCAATTTTGCAACAAATATATGGTAGGTCCTTCACAAAAAAACTCATTTCACGAACTCGAAAAATGGAAAATGAATTTTCCGTGCAAAGAAAATGAAAACTCCCTTAGGCAACATTGTTTGGAATTCCAAGATGCACCCTTGTGCACAATATGAGATCATTTGAACAAACTATGCTATGAATGTGGCCATAAGATTGATCATTTGGCTTGAAAGCCATGAATCTTCACGCATGATAGCTCATTTTTGAGAACACTTTTTTTAAATAATATCCGTATTACAAGTTTATTTTTTTCTGGAAACTTGGTCACATGTAATGACACAATGCGAAGGTTTTCATATTTTTTGATTTTTTTTGAATTTTTTATGCCCGTTTCAAAATGCGGTCAAAGCAGCGGGCATGACCATTTCTAGCTAGTGGTTGAATCTTGGAAAACTTTTTGTGTTTCTCTGATTAAATAGATACTTATGTACCTAGAAATGATTTTCGGAAAAAATAAAGATTAAACTATGAGGCAGGTTCAGTTCAAATTTGACCTGCTTCCTACTGAATCGGCGGGAATTTCTCTTTTTCACTAGAAGTGGATCAAAACTTTTAACACCCAACCATTTCATCAATTGTATGTCAAACATGGACTTGTATTTTAGAAAATTGATGGAGTCCAATTTTGCAACAAATATTTGGTAGGTTCTTCATTAAAAAAATCCATTTTTGCCACTCGGAAAATGATTAATATAGCTAGAAAGATCAAAAATGCATACAAATTGGTGCTCATCCATAAAATGTGGTCTAACACTAGTGAAAATTTGTGTGGTACCCTTTTGCAAAATATTTTTGATAACTGCTTCACAAAATCACTCTATTTTTAGCACTTGGAAACTATTTTAAATCACATACTTTTCAAACCAATCAGAACTCTTCTCATGGATCACCCCCCTTAGCCGATCTGAACCGTCCACACTTGGTGAATCCAACGTCTCTCGCTTGGTCTCAGCAGCCCAACCAAGATCCTAGCAACCCCCGGCCGCCTCTCTCTCCCCCTCTCCCCGCGGACACACCCGCTGCCGCCTCTCTCTCCCTCTCTCCCCGATCCAAAATCCAGATCGACGACGACGTCCCTCCATCGCCGCCCCTCCTTCCCCATCCCAGTCACAACGCTCACCATCCCGCCACCACCCCGCCAAACTTCCTCCTCCTCCCCTCTCGATTCCCCAAGCCAAGCCCCAGCCTCGCCGCCGACTAACTCCTCTCCCCCAACCCCGCCGCTGCCGGCCTCCTCTTCTCCAACCCGGGCTCTCTCCCATCGGTGCACCGCTGCCGCCCCACCCTCTCCCCTTCCCAAGCTACTCAGGCGGCACCCAGATCCGCCATCGCCCGAGACTCCAGCTCTCCAGGCAAGCGATCCCAATTCTTGGCGGTGGCTGAACCCTCGAGACTCTTCAAGAATCCGACGACCACTACTCCGCGCCCGCCTCCCCTCTCAGCACTCGCTTGTCCGGTTAACCCCCGGGGACCTTGGTCATCGCCAATGAGGGCTCCGCCTCGTCCTCCGCCTAGGGATCTGATGATGACAACAAGCCCACAGACAGGTACAAGAACCCCGCCGCCGCTTCCTTCCTCTTGGGACCGTCGAGCAGCACCATGGGAGCGGCATCGTCGTCCTCCTCCTCCTCGGACAGCTGGATCGGCAGCGACAGTACGTGCGGCTGCGCCTCGACCTCCAGCTCTCTGGACGCCTCCAACTACATGTATTTCTACAGGAACCTACCCTCTGAGTGGATGTATAATCAGGTATTGCAAGAAATCAAATGCCGTTCTTGATTTGGGAATTTCCAAGAAACCTAGTACGTTCTCGATTTGGGAATCATCTCTGTGGATGCTTTGACCAAGAAAGATTGATCTTGGACTTGTGTGTTTGAATCTTTTTTTTATTTTGATTGCAATTTTAACAGTGCACAGGCTTGGAAATATTCACGAATGTAGGTTCTTGCAGGTGTCCATGCTTAGAAAGATTTGTTAGTTTCGATTTTCCGCTTCGTTGTATACTTGTCTAATACCCTGCAAATATACAACCTACTGTCTCTTAGATAACAAAAAGAAACGTAGAGTTGATAGCAAATATCATGATCCTCTAGTTCTGCTTTTACCTGCCTGTTGTCATGTGAATTGCTCTGTTGTTATCTAGAAGTTCATTTGAGGCATGATTGAACAAGTGTACTGCTTCATTTGTAGGTCTAATCACTCTCATGGTGCATGTGTTGTATAAAATTGATGTCATGCTTGCCGTCGCCACACATCAGTTGGGCTGTTAAGTTCAATCCCTTCTAAGTTCTTCGGAGTCCAAGCTTTTTACATATATATATTGTATTGCTGTTGTTCTTGTAAGGATGGATGTGTTGTGTGG